>JANLJB010000390.1:0-29739 GCA_026212285.1 Bursera cuneata
CTTAGTGTTAGTTTAGGATCCTCTATACTCCCAGAACCCAAAATTTCCTTTTTATCCTCTTTTCTAGAGTTATTATTAAAATTAATTTAATCAACCAATGAAACAGAGGAGTTGATCTTCTTATAAGTATACTGAATTTTTTTCTCAATAATTGAATACTTGTATATGTAGATATGACATATTTGATTCTATCCATATATGTATTTTCTATTAATCTACTATTTATTATCTTTATTTAGTTTTTAATAAAAAAAAGAATATAGATAAAATTTTGACTTGTATTCGTAATCCAATTTAAATAGTGCATGCTATTAATATGTGAGTTTGAGCATCAACAATTTCACAAAGTCGGTTATCTAATTTAGATTTTATTACTATATCTAATATATTGTAGGTATGTTTTGTTGATGAAAAGAAAAAAGAGTATGAAAGATTGTAGCATGAGGGAAGGTATATCGAAAATTTTTCAACACTAATATAGCTCGTTTAAATATTAATACACCATGATTATTAAACAAGTAATAGACCACCATATGTTATTAGGAATAATAAATGGATCATATTCGTATATATTTGACACAAATACAATACGTTTGTGTGTCTAACACGAATTACGTTGTTATACCTTTTACATATTTTAACACTTTTATAACTTATTAAAAAACAAATAAATTTAGAAAGTTTATGTACATAAGTTACAATTATTTTAATAAATAGTTTAATATTTAAAATATCGCTATAAACACTAAGTTAAATATAAGGTCAATAAACATCTAAATCTAACATAAAAAATATCGAAATTTCATTAACATCATATCATCTTATCTATACTTTTAAGTTAAAAGAAAGTATAATAAAAAATTAATAATATATACTACAAAGTTCATTTACATCATCAAGTCTCATCCAAACTTAAATTAAACCAAAATATAATAAAAAGTCTATAAATTATAATATAATTATAAAATTCAAAATAAATCTTTATTCCTATCATAAGTTATCATTTATGTCATAAAACATATCCATATCATAAACAAATTTGTGTTATCAATGGATTTGTATAATAAAACATATTTGTATGTGCTGTAGACCCTCAATACATGTATTTGTTTAACATGAATATCAATAAATTCATGTATTTACAGCAATAAGCTTGGATGCGGGCACCATTACAGGTATATGACTCATATAGCACAATTAACCATTATGACACAGCATCAAACGGCATAACTATGGAGATGGCTTAAACATAAACACATGATTGAACTAGGAATGATTNCAGGAAATCATAAAAACTTGATGAGGCTAAGATAAGAACTCCTTTTTTCTCTCATCTAGACACAGCAGATTTGATTATCTACAAACCAATGACAAAAAACTGCGAGCTGGAAAGTCACTGCATCCAAGTGAAAAATAAATAAATAATTGCGTTAATGTCCATAGAGAGACCAGGCAATAGAAATGTAAAAACAATCATCTTTTTAGCTGTGATGTTACTCTATAAGACCTGTGCAAAGTGTTCCTTCCACATAAAGTTGGGTAAACCTTAGTCGTGATAGAAGTTAGCACAATGAACCTTGGATTAATCACACCAGTAATTTATTTTAAGAATTAATTAATCAAACGCGATATAGGAGTAGGACAGCTTGTAGAGCTATCTTCTCATGCTTGCTGGATCATTTGGGGTATACTTCTAATTAATAATAGACCAGGGGGTTGCTTAGGTATTCATTTGGTTAGAAANATGAAGACGTGCAAGCGATTTCTTTGTGCTTTGCTACGCATTCCTTTTACGCAGAAATTAATGAATATTTCAACATAAATTTATCCAATGGCTTCTGCTCTTCATGGAGTTAATGCAATTAGTAAGAGAGGCATTCTGATACAGGAACATTAATAGGATTTATTCTTTATACCCTTAAAATTTTGAACATCGTAGAAATTACTTGGAACATTGCTAAAAGCTTGCAGACACCATTTCGTTCGTCTATCATCACTGGATTTGCCAGAGTATCCAGCACTAGCTTTATTTAATTTGTCATCCAGCTTAAACAAAAAGAAAGAAAAACAAACTTATTAAACGAATGTATCATTGTGGAACTGGAAAGCTAGCTTTTGCATTCATGTTAATTAACATGCAAAATAGATCAGAGATAGGAATATTCAGTCGAACCCCATACTTTTCAGGATGAGAAGAAGCTGCATCTTGGTTGATATTTGGATACTTTGCAGCAGCAGCCTTGACACATTCACAAGCTGCCCATCTCTCATCAGTGGTCGGAGTGATTGCCTGGATATTCTTCACCCCGTTACAGCATGCTGCCGAAGGTTTTCCACCAATTGTCAAGGAATGCAAGACTCCAAAGACAGTGTAAACTGGACAGCAGTTTAAGGCCTCTCCAGGCTTCACCATGGAGTAAACGATCTTTGCTAATGTCTGATACCAACTAGAAAACACTTTGGGCTTATTATACTTCAATCAGCTTCTGCTTCGGTGAAGAATATTGGAGGCTTATACGGGGTGTGAATAGAATATTGGTGATCCTATGGGGTGTGAATAGAAAATTGGTGATCAAAGTACTCGCTTTATGTGCAAGGGTCATGGCATAACAAGAATAGTTACAGCTCTTTTTGCTTTCTTATAATCTTCTGTGTCTYGAAGCTTTTGGTTGGGCACACTCTAAAATAGCAGAGAGGATAAGCTTTTGGATCATGTTTCCTCATTCAATGTTTCTCTTACAATAGAAGAGAAGCATCTCTTTTTGTTGGCCAAATTTAAAAACAAACTGTCGACATTACTTAACTGTTTTTTAATTTAAATAATTATTTGTAATTGATATTTTAAGAATTAAGATACAGGACTCTATATAGAGCTTCCTATAATTGCCACAAATCGAAAATTCTTGATAGCAGTAACATAAGAGAGAGGAAACAGTCATCAATCATGAGCTACAGGGACTTTCTATGCTTCCAATCATATTCTATGAATGAATTTTTCTTTTAATTTACCACAAACCTTACTCCCTGAACGAACATCTTACATGACTAGAAGAAATCTAATTAACTAACGTTAAGAGTTATTTAGTTATTTTTATGTTGTTCATAAAAGACATACAAACCAAAAAAAACTTCCTTAAAAATATCTTTCAAAACACTGAATATAAATACCATTAAACCTCAAAGTCTAGACATCATCCACAGTTATCTACAGCACCCCAAAAAGTCTACAAGGTGGACGGATTACCACTATTCTGAGCAAATTTCAACCCTGGTAAGGATTCCCACCAGGAGTGCCTCGATTGTCGTTTGGATTGTAGTTATTCTGAAACTGTGTGTTCGGCGCATGTTGGTAGGCAGGGTCACTAGTATTCTGCTGCACACTCCCCGGTGTGTTACTGGACCATCCAGCATTTGGTGGCATTCCCCCCATGTTGCCAGTGTTGCTGGGTGGAAATCCTCCATAGTTGTTGGGAGGTGGCATTCTTCCATAATTGTTGGGAGGTGGCATTCCCCCATAGTTGTTGGGAGGTGGCATCCCTCCCATGTTGTTCGAGGGTGGCATCCCTCCCATGTTGTTTGGGGGTGGCATCCCTCCCATGTTGTTGGGTGGCATCCTGGGAGGCATGTTGTTTGCTGGGGGCATGTTGTTCGGTGGCATGTTGCTGGGAGGCATTCCACTCATATTGGGAGGAGGGCTTTGCATACCCTGATTCTGAAAATCTCGGTTCTGCATGTTCTCCCTTCTTCTTTCAAAGTTTCTTGATCTATCAAAGTTGCGAGGCCTATCATTGCGCCTATTCCGTTCATTTGCCCGAGCATTGTTCCTTATCCATTCCTCATGGTACTTTGGGTCATAAGGAACAGCCTGCCCATTAATGAAAGGTTCCCCTGCAAATAAAAAAGAAAACGTAATGCAACCAAATAAAAAAGAAAACGTAATGCAACCATAACAATGAAGAAGCCTTCTTCACCCTCTTCACACAATTAAAGAAAGAACCACCTGAGACATCGTTATGGCCAATGACCAACAAAAATCGCAAGCCACTAACTTTTACAGGATATTATTCCATTGACAAACTATGGATTGGATTTTGATAGCAACCATAAAAATGAAGAAACTATTGGGCCATGCCTATTAAAACTCATCCAGGAAAACCCCTTGGCCTATATTCCAATATGAGGCATTGTCTTCAAATCATCTCAATTTTAGGAAATAAATAGAATTACATTAATTGCAGGTATGCAAAAATATTGAAAAATTAAGAGACCACAGTAGTTCAAATCATAGGTTTATCCTTACGACTCAAAACTTTATTTTACAATTCAGAAGAAAATTGATAAAGGCGGAAAACATAATCTCATACAGCAGAAAATTGATAACGTCAGAAAACATAATTTCATAGAGAAGAAAATTGATAAACGTCAGAAAACATAATTTCATAGAGAAGAAAATTGATAAACGTCAGAAAACATAATTTCATATGTACATATGAGAATATGTAAACTGCAAAAAATTGATAAGAAATATCAAAACAAATGACAAGTTCATGCTATATAACAAAGGATAAGTGATTCAATGCTATATAAGGAAAAAGAACTCTAAAAAAAGTGCACAATGCTACAATCAAAGTAATAGAATGTAATACCATCATCTCATCAAACAAGAACGACTTACCTCCATAATCTTTGTTCTTAACATCCAAGTAAGAATCAGGAAGAACCCAGCGAACTCTTGGCAATTCTGGCAATAAACGCAAACAAACAAAAATTCATGAAATCTCCCACATTAAACCCAGAAACTAAAAACAAACAAAAAAAGGTAACAATAAATATATATGTATAGTACCTTTGAGTTTGTACGAAAGCTCTTCGGGCACAAGAGCTCCAAAGGCAAAGTAGCACCTGGTAGAAACCGAGTAGATCTTCATCCTCGCTTCCTCCTCGCTACAAGAGATGCAAGAAATTGCAATAAAGAATAGTGCATACAAAATAATGCCAGCAATTAACTCTGACTATAATGGTAAAAAGTAGTCTATAACAGATAACTCTTAAGTAACAAATCAACCTAATCTAACATATCACAGACAAAGCAAAGGCATGTAATGTTAATATATTAATCTAACCTGCCAACAACCGTAGCTAGGGTTTTGATATAGCTATCAATAATCTCATCCCTGGTAGGATTTCCCTCGGGCGGCTCCATCACCACGAGCCAGTGGTGGAAGTCGCAACCATCAAGTAAAATAGTCTCCTTGGGCGGGCGGTTGGACCAGTTAGGGTTGGGATCGTTGAGCGAGGAGGAAGTGGCACGTGTGGCTAACCCACGAATGGAAGGAGCAGTGGTGGTAACAAAGCGGCCAACGGTGACTGCAGCCAAGGGGCGGAGGAGAAGGGAGAGGGAAGGACAGGGTCTCGCATGATGAGCGGCAAGAGATGCAGATGAAAGCGAACGAGAAAGAAGAGTGGCTAACGCTCTGCTTGTAGAGAGCTTCGAAACCAGGTGGCTCGCCATATCGCAAAACCCTAAGAGAGAGAAGATTCAGAGGATGAGTCTGGGTTTAAGGCCTTTTATATATATTCCCATAAATATAAAATCACCACTTTGTCCTTCTTTCTAGGGAAGACCAGAATCAGAGGTTGAGGCATGGGCTAAGGCCCGTTATACTCCCAGAAATGGGAAATTACTTTTTTGTCCTCATTTCTAGAGTTATTGTTAAAACTAATTTAATAAAATGTTACTAAAATTAATATTAATACACCATGATTATTAAAGGAGTAATACAACACGATACATTTTTATGTGTCTTACATGAATTACACTGTTATTCCATTTACATGTTTAACACTATTATAACTTATTAAAAAACAAGTAAATTTAGAAAGTTTATCTATAAGCTACAATTATTTTAATAAATAGTTTAATATTTAAAAAATCCCTATAAACATCTAAATCTTTATTCTAAACATCTAAATCTTGTATAGAAAATAAATAAAATTCCATTCACATCATCAAGTCTTATCTGTACTTTTAAGTTAAAAGAAAGTATAATAAAAAGTTCATACCACATCCTATAAAGTTCATTTATATTATCAAGTCTCATCCAAACTTCAACTAAACCAAAATATAATAAAATGCCTATAGATTATAATATAATTGTAAAATTCAAAATAAATCTTTATTAATTCTTATTATAAGTTATTATTTATGTCAATAAAACATATCCCTATCATAAAYRAATCTGTGTTATYAATAGATTTGTATTATAAAACAAATTTGTGTTATAAACGTGTTATARAYCCTCAACACATGTATGACAACTATTAATCATGTTGTAGATTAAAGTGAAAGCGTAACTCACTAATTTTGTACCGCCTTATGGTATGATGAATCTATTATCTATGGCTAATGCTAATCCAAAATTGGGTAACCTGTTTAGAGTTTCAAAAGTGATTTTTTTTTTAATACTCCAAAGAAAAAAAATAGAATGTCTCGTCATGTGGAACTATCGTGAAATAAATAATCTATAGTCTTTGTGACTGAATGCATAGTTTAAAAGATGCTTTTAAACTGGTTAAGAGTTGTTTAAGTTATGATTTTTAGAAGATATTAGCATTTTTCTAATATGAAGTACACGTACTCACACTCACAAAGGTAGATGAGCTAAAATAGAATGCTTGAACGTGTTATGTTGCCAACATCTACCTTAACTAATAGACTATTCAAAGCTTTTTATGTTATTGAAGAACTATTTTAACATGCGTTGACAATTTTTTTTTCTTATGTTGAAAGGCTTTATTATTAGTAGGACAAATAAGAAGGTTTATGATACTAATAAGGAGTTGAAGGAAGAATTGGGCCAAGAATAGGAAGAGTGATTAGAGAAGTCTCCAACAGAACTGTTGAGCTGTCGGTTGAGGTGGGAGGATGGCGAGGCCACCAACACCAACCCTCGACAGTCAATAAGCAGCTCAACTGAAAAACTTTCACTTAACAAGCAACTCCTTTTCTTCCTTTAAGTTTTCTTGTAACTCTTTTCACGTATCAAATCCTACCAAAAGTCCTATTCGCCCGAAGAGAATGCACAGCGGAACCAAGTCAAGTTTACGCCTTAAACTGCCCCACGTCCATGCAATGCACGCACATTTCTTGCCAAAACTTGTTATGGTAACGCCCAGTTTGGTGTGTTAGCTCATCTTCTTTTTCTTTTTCAAAACTATCTCACGCGTCCCATTTCCTTCACTTTCTCCCTGCAGCGCTTTTCCCTCAATGGAATTACCAGTGCAGCGGGCACCGGTTTCCGATAGCCGGAAAGTCTTGTCCAGTTTGGAAACCAAGCATCTGTCTTACAAGTTATGCAGTAAACTTGAGGAATTGAGCTGGGTTTGTTGTGATTGGGTTTCAAAGAAAAGTTCTAATAATAAGTTCATTCTGAAGGATGTGAATTGTGAAGCTAGGCCTGGAGAGATCACTGCCATTGCTGGTCCAAGTGGGGCTGGAAAAACCACTTTGCTCGAGATTCTCGCTGGAAAGATATCATTGCGAAATGTGTCAGGCCAAGTGCTTGTCAATAACAGGCCTATGGATGCTAACCATTTTCGAAGAATGTCGGGGTATGTCACCCAAGATGATGCCCTATTTCCTTTGCTTACAGTGGAGGAAACGCTAATGTATAGTGCACTTCTAAGGCTACCAGGTGGGCGCAAAGAGGGTGCATGTAGAGTGAGAGCGCTGTTGAAGGAGCTTGGACTGGAGCATGTTGCAAGTTCGAGAATTGGCGAGGGATCAAGCTGTGGCATTTCAGGTGGGGAAAGACGAAGAGTTTCCATCGGAGTTGATTTAGTACATGACCCTTCTGTTGTTTTGATTGATGAACCAACTTCAGGGCTGGATTCAGCTTCAGCTCTCCATGTAGTCACGCTGCTTAAATCCATGGTGGTTACTCAAGGTAAAACCATAGTTTTAACTGTCCACCAACCTGGTTTTCGTATCCTCGAGCTGTTTGATCGGCTTGTTTTGCTTTCAGATGGATTTGTTGTTCATAATGATAAATTAAATCTTCTTGAAGAGAGGCTCAAGATTGCTGGTCACTACATTCCTCGCCATGTTAATGTGTTAGAATTTGCCATTGATGTTATAGAAAGCTTGGTTTCGCCAACGCCAGCAACTCTCAACAACTCGTTTTATCTCGCGATAAAGGATGAGACAGAAGATCATCGTGAAAGGAACCTTAACCTTTCCTTCAATAACTCTCAATTCGAGGAGATTTTAGTACTAGGACAAAGATTTTGCTACAACATATTTAGGACGAAGCAACTTTTTGCCACAAGAGTTATACAAGCCTTGGTGGCTGGACTGGTACTTGGAACCATATACTTGAATGTTGGTGAAGACAGAGGCAAGATTGCTTTACAAACCCGAATTGGCTTCTTTGCTTTTAGCCTCACATTCTTGTTATCTTCCACGACAGAAGGCCTACCAATTTTCTTGCAAGAGAGAAGAATTCTAATGAGGGAAACTTCAAGAGGAGCTTACAGAGTTTCTTCCTATGTTTTAGCAAACACCCTCGTCTTCATTCCTTTTCTATTGATGGTTGGTCTTCTCTTCACCACTCCAGTTTACTGGCTGGTTGGCTTGAGAAGGGACATTGATGGGTTTCTTTACTTTTCTCTAGTGGTTTGGATGGTTCTTCTTATGTCCAATTCATTTGTGGCATGTTTCAGTGCTCTTGTGCCCAACTTCATCATGGGAACATCAATGATTGCAGGGCTTATGGGATCTTTCTTCCTGTTCTCTGGCTACTTTATATCCAAGGATAACATACCTAAGTACTGGACTTTCATGTATTATTTGAGCATGTTTAAGTACCCATATGAGTGCTTTATGATAAGTGAGTACGGAGGAGACCAAGGGAAGACAAAGTGCTTACAGTTCAAGCGAGGAGAATGCAGTTTATATGGAAGTGAGTTCTTACAGCAGCAAGGTCTCAAAGAGTCTGAGAAATGGAGCAATTTAGCAGTGATGTTGATTTTCATCATTGGCTACAGGGTGCTTTGTTTTTTGATCCTTTGGTACAGATGTTATAAAACTAGAAATTAGATGAATTTTACAAAGGAGATACATATGCTGTTGCTTCTTTTTATTTTCTTTCTGTTTTCCCTTATTCTTTTACTCATTTATCTTTGTGAAAATCAAACCAATGTATGACCTATTTAGATTCATGCATAAAGGAAAGAAACCATATCCTATACTTATTCATGCTTGCAATAAATGAAGCTTGTTCTGGACTATTGAAGTTGTGTTGCAAGAAATTTTACATTAGCCGTCCAATTTGAATGAGCTATAAGCAGACAATATTCTTGACAAACAGAAAAACTAGGGAATTTTATTTGATATTGAGCATACGGTAATCTATAGAAGGAACAGGTCATCTTAGGCCTTCCAAGTCATACTCATACCAGAGATATAATACCAAACCGAATGCAGGAAGGGGAGCGCGGAGAGCTACAAAGTTAAACGTCAAACTCAACTATTGTAGTTGAAAGATACCACTTGGAACAACATTCTGGTTACATGATACATTCCATGATTAACCCAACCAACCACAGTCCAATATCGGCCAAATACGATTAAAATCATGTCTATTTAAGAATATCTAAGCTATGAAATCTGATTCATCATCCGGAATTATATAACATAACATAGGCAAATCTTTTATCCACATACCCATTTTGACTCCAGATGACATATCACCATAGATTTGCCAACTGTTTCACGGTGACCCATTTTCTATTCAGCGAAACGAATTAATAGATCAAATATTAGATTGGATTAGCAAAGGGATAAAGAGAAGAAACAAGACATTTACAACTAGAATATGCAAGATGCACTACCAGTAAACAAATCCATGTATGTGGATCATATGACAAAGGGGAAAGCATCAAGAGCAAACCTCTCAAAATTGATAGAATTATCATCTTCATACAAATTACAGAGCTTAATTGGACTCAGGATTGAAAATAAACTGTATTAATGAATACAGGTTTTCTTCAGTTCATTGACATAATTACTGATAAGTACAAGCTCAGTAACATAAGTACAGAATACTTCCTTCTCCAAAAACAATAAAAAGAAAATACAAAAACAAAAACAAAACACACTATATTCATTGAACAAAACAAAGGAGGCAAAAAAAAAAAAAAAAAAAAATCAACGAAATTTCCTACCCACTATGTTACAGAACATTTACATAGAAGTACTCTTCCACATATGAAAAAAAAAAACAAAAAAAAAACCCACCTGGTTAGAGCACTATATATGCACTTCAAATGCCTCGACAAGCAAAACCTCAGGAAAGAAGGAAAAATTAGTACTCGCGGACCTAATAATACATCGAAAAATGTGTTACTAGACTTAAATGCTTCGGTCATATATAGACGTGAAGGTCATGGTAGCAACAGAGGTATTATATCCTGAAGATGACGACGAATCATCCAGCTTGCCAGACTCCCCAGATGTTATAAGTGCTTTGTTCTTGTCCTCGCACTCGTACTTCTGGCCCTTGTTAACTTTGAGACCCAATAATTCAGAAAGTAAGCCAGGTCTTGATATCGTCTCTTCATTTACATCTATCTCACCTTTTAGCATCTGCACCACAGTAGACATGGATGGTCGGAGCTTTGGCTTATCTTGGGTGCATAGGAAAGCGATCTTCAGATATTTGAGAGCTTCTTCAACATCATACTCCTCATTCAATGATGCGTCAACCAATCTCACCAGCTCCCCCTTTTCATACATTTCCCATGCCTACAGAAACCACATCTCCTTAATTAGGTTTTATCAAGATTCTCAATCTACAACCAGCAAACTAAACTAAACAAAACATGACTCTTAAAAGACCGTTAAAGCTCAGTAGAAAATTTGATGTTAGAGATTGAAAACAAAAAATCTATGTACTATTTTCCTACGCAACTCTGTTAAACAATTGAGAGATTCCTTTAAAAGCTGTTTCCTGCTTTTGGAATTTGGACTGATTAGAAACAGTAATACTACCTAGAATACACATTTTCAACAACTAATTTTAGACCATAATAATCTTAGCATCCCCGTTCATAGAGCACTTAACCTGCACAATGTGCAAAAATTTCTATTTCCACTAAAAGGCAGACCTCCACTCACCCCACAAAGCAGAGTACATTTTTCCTTTCGGTCTCTCCCCCGATTCCCATAATGGTCCAGTCACAGAAGTTTCTTTATACAAGGAACGATCAAACAATAAGTTAAAGCCCTTTGGCAATACCAACCTGAAAGTGAAGGAATGAGGCTAGTTGTAGGTCAGTTTTAAAAGGTACAATGTTCTAAGCATTTTGTGGAGTAGAATCCAGCAGGCTTTCAGAAAAGGTCAGTATACTTTATGGAAATTTGAAGAAAGAATTCTAAGGACAAACACCAAGATTAGCATACAGCTAAAATCAGCACCTACATAAATGGGGATACTCATTCATTCTCCTCCATCTATACATTACAGTAGCCATAAAAAAGATGAATTTGATTTTTGTCCCTGAATGGCCTCAAAAAAGAGTTGCAAATAACGCCTCCAGAAAAGATCTTTATGCACAAGTATATAAAAATAAAAGAACAAAAAATAAAAAACATAGAAAATTGATATAGGAGGTACAAAAACATCAAACAGAAAAACTATAACGTAAGGAAAAAACTTAATATCAGATTCACAAATGCAAAATCCAAAACAATCTTGACCCAAACAAAAATTAAATGAGGAAATTTACCCAAAAAACTGAAAAAGTTGCTCATCCAGCAAAAAATTTAAGAAAAAGACTGCATTCATTGCCTATCCTAGCACTTCCAATCCATACTTAAGCCAATCTTTCTGACTTTATTTTCTTGTAACTTTAACCTCATTATTTTGTACTGTATTCTTTCAGTAGTGTGCTTGCAAGGAATTTTTTATTTTCTAAATATATGAGAAGGTGTATTACTTAATTAAGCTGAAAAGTATAAGCTCATATCTATAACATATGAAGAAAATAGAAAGGTCGTTAGAAAAGAGTAAAATATTTCAAAAATAAGGGTCTCATAATCTACATACAATTGCCCCTTAGCGTAAGCATGCTGTTAATTTTTTATCTCCATTGGGACTGGTGAAAATGGTTTTAGGATAATTTTTGCATTAAATTATGTGCCAAATACATCAAATTATCAGTTTTAAGTTAATAACACCTAATCATTTCAAGGTATGAAAAGAGGGTTTCTATATAATTAATGTACAGGCATGTCATCCCTGGATCAAGGAATTTGTAGATGTCCAAATTGAAACATCATTCTATTTTCAAACTCCATTGCAACCCCAGACAGGAATCTAATCACTCTTAAAAGAGAAAAAAAAAATGCTGATACTTACCCTTTCAAGGAGATATTGCTCATCAGGAGGTAACCGCTTGTTTGTGTTGCACCTCCCACTAATAATTTCTAGCAGGAGAACACCAAAACTGTATATATCTGCTTTCCTTGTCAATTGACCTCGTACAGCATACTCAGGTGCCAAGTAGCCCCTAAAGTAAAAAATTGAGAGGCACGCAAAATTCAAGGCAAGTAACTTATCCTGCTTTGTCCATATGGCACTTGCTTACACTATTTTTATAAAATCATAACATATCAGAGAGGTTTTGTTCAAATTAAACCGTAGGTGATATAACGATCCACTTCCAAATAATATGATATTGTCCGCTTTGGGTCTATCTTGCACTGTTTTACTTTTAAAATCACCTGAAAGGTGTAATATAAGAGAGAGTCCATATATACATATATTGTAATAACTGTATTAAAACTAAAAAGTGATAGTTACAGAGTGGACTGATAAAGCACTATGAAAGCAAAAAACCTATACAAGGGTGACTGCCCTAGTGAATCTCTTACACATAAAGCCTAGTTACTCTCTCTAAACAAGCAATGTGGGATTCTGAAATCAACCTCAACTGATTAATCTTGGTCACTTTATAATATGCCTCAAGAATTTTGGATGTCGGGTATTATAGTAATTATATATCACCTCCAAGATGGTGGCAGTAATTCATTCTTATTGACTTCATAGTTATTAGAACTGCTATCAGAAATCAACAATCAACCTAACAATAAAATCACATCAAAAGACACTGCAAGAATTCATTTTTAGAGATTGCAACAAACAATATGTTTAAATCAAATTTTCTAAATTACTACACCACCTTCTTGAGTCCCATTGAGTAATAGATAAATAACTGAACAGACTAGAATAGCAAATTTAGAAACTTACTCTGTTCCAGCAACACGTGTACTAATATGAGTCAGGTTGGGTGGAAAAAGCTTTGCAAGACCAAAATCTGAAATTTTGGGTGTAAGGTCTTTATCAAGGAGTATATTGCTTGCTTTGATATCTCTGTGAACAATATGTGGTTGAACCTCCTCATGAAGGAAAGCCAGCCCTTGAGCAACACCAATGCAAATACTACGACGTGTATGCCAGCTGAACTGGATATTGCTGTGACCCCTACCTAAAAAAGGAATAATTTGTCAACAAGACAGCTAAGAAAATCAAACAAAAGATTACAGTAGCTTACCAAGAAGAGTTTGTGCAAGACTGTTATTCTCAAGATAGCCATAGACCAAAATCCTATGGTTTTCTTCCACACAACAACCATATAGCTTAACCAAGTTATTATGCTCTATGTCTTTAATCACATCTATTTCTGTCAAGAATTCTCGCACCCCTTGCCTCGAGTCTGCTGATAGTACCTTTATAGCAGCCAGAGTACCATCTCTGAGCCTTCCCTGTTAATTATCAAGAACTTTAATATCCACTTGTTGAAATAAGAAAAAGAAGGATTTATTTACTTATCAAGTAGTAATGACAAGTATATGTTCAAAAAAATTGAACAAGATCCAATCACCTTGTAGACAGAACCAAAACCTCCCTGTCCTATTTTATTGGCCGGACTGAAATTCTCTGTTGCCCTTCGCAACTCTCCATAAGTATACAGGTTAGTACTGTGAATGCCAGAAACATCTGCACCCATAGAAATACATTAGAAGCTTTTAACCACATGCAAAGCATATCGAAGGAAAATTTTTGCAAGACGAAGACATGCTTGTGTGCTCAGGCTATGTACAACTTTAAACTGATGCTTTTTTAATTCCAAGAGGTAAATAGAAGATTAAATGGCCAAATTATGTACCTTCATTAACTTCGAATGGGTTTTTAGGTGGGGAAGCTCTCTTCTTTCTGAAAAATGAAGATAAACAAGTCATTGTGAGCTGCTTTTATGTGAACAGTCTGCTTCAACTCAGATCAATCCTCTACCCTGTATAAAACACGAACCACACACTTGTTCTTATGCAATCAAAAAGAATATATTTTTCCTTCAACAAATCTGATTAAAGATTAGGAATAGCCTAGAAAAGGGAGTCGAATCTATCTCCCAAAATCATGGGTGTACAATAGTCATCAACATTATGAATAATTCAATCTCATTTATCGTATAATAAGTTTTCCCCTTAGAGAGAAAGCTGGGTTGGAAGGAGGGAAAGCAAGCTTGACTTCTCAATCATTCATAACCTTAATAAGAGGGAATTATTGTCAAATGCAGAAACTTGATCCACCAAACACTGAACTTTTATGACTTAGACACATCTAAGTAGGCTCAATAATACACATTAAATTGATAACCAAAAAACTCATCCCCAAAATCAAATACAACGTCATTGTTGTGCTGGCTTCAAATTCTTATCAAACAGAAAACTGTATGAAGCGATCTCTCAACAAGCAAAATTAAAAATAAAGATCAGAATGTTGGAATTTCAACTGATCCTGAGCCCTTAAAAGAAGAAGAAAAGAGGTGGTCTTACATAACCAGTTGATTTGAGAAAGTTGTCAACTTCATTTCATTAGATGCCTCCAACAACAATAAAAACAAAATCTATTAGGTAAAAACGATATGATGATCACCAAAGAATGATCACTTTGTCAAAATCAGAAACAAACCAACAAGAGACAAATACCACGATCCAGAACTAGACAACCTCATTATATCTGAAGTAAAGAACAAGACATCCATCTTCGATTTGACCAACTTAAACCTAATTAATTACCAAAACCAATCCTATTGTCACCATCAATACATTAACAATAACACAAAGCAGAAACAAAAAAAACAAAACAACACAAAATTGAGTATATCTTTGAATGAAACAGAGAAAAAGTTGGTAACTATAGCGGGAGACGAACCAAAATTCAGTTTTCTTTCTTTTCTTTCTTTTCCACAGTTTCTTGGCAACCAAAAAGAAGAGCTAGCACATGAAAAAACGAAAACAAACAAATAAAAGAACAGTGCAAGGTTGGAGAAACGCACCTCAGATGAAGAAACAAAAGGCGAGAAATCTAGAGTGAGATAGTTGGAGTTGGTTAAAGATACAACGTAGACTTGCTTGCAGTTACTGGTCTTCTACGACATGCCGAGACGAAGAAGACGAGGAAAAGCAGACAAGTTGAAATGTCAAATCTGTAGAGAGAAAACACGTTGGCGTTGGTAAGCTCTTCCTAACGAGAAAGAATCATTTCCCCTCTCCTCTTGTCAACTTTCAGTAAAAACTACAAATAGACCTTTGAAATTTTTTATTTATTATTATATTTTTTGTAGTCGATTATGTCTATTTATACTATTAATATATATTTTTAATTTAATTATCTCATTATTATAGATAAAATTTCAATTTCTAGTTCTTTTAACATAATTATTTATTGTGAAAAAAATTAGAATTCTTTAAAAATAAGTAAAATTAGGGGTTTCCTCAAAAAATATCTATTTTTATAAAATTATAACACCATAATTTATTTGTAAATATTCTAAAAAGACACTATCAAATATTCTCAGATATCATTGATTATCAAATATCAGACAATCGATAATTATTAAATATTAAACTATCGAGCATTATCTATTATCAAATATTTGATATCTAATATTGTTAAATACTATCCAATATTAAAGATGTTGACATTTCTAGATATGAATTATTTCAACTGCTCTTAAATTTGGTCCGTACTTAAAATTCTTTCTAACAATTGCGGGTCAATTTAAGTTGCCGGTAAGAAGTAGAAAAAAAGGATTATGACGTCAGCATCCTTCAGGAGCCCTACTTCAATTTCGTTTTGTGGTATCCAAGTTGTCAAATTGAACTGCTTATCCCTTTTGAAAGGGGAAATTAGAATTTTCATTGAATAAAAATACTCCTTTGAACATGACAACATTTGAATATGAATATCAAATGAGATACGAAAAAAAAAAAATCGACCTAGAAATTTAATTTAGAGTGGACTAAAGATTTGAATATCAACATATGCATATTTTATGTAAGATCATTTTTACTATTAAGAAATAATTTCGAAATTATATTTATTACTTATTATTGTAAATTTACTTACCTATATTCCTCCAATATACATCAAGATAATTTTTCAGTAATATGAAATATTAAAATTATAATTGATATAAAAATAAAATTGTTATGGTCGTCATGAATAAGGTTCAAATCATTCAAATGGTCTCATAGGAGCTGCTGATTGAATGTCTTGCAAGATGTTACCTTATGACCATAGTGGCTTAACAAGTTCAATGTGTTGGACTTTCTCCCTTGAATGATCAGTCGCTAAGACATGGAAGACAACCTTGGTCATCTCAAAGAAAGAATTATAATTCGATAAAGTTGGCTCCCATCATATAGGTCCTATAATAGACCTCCTAACTATATAAACCCTCGTGTATAAGTCTCACATTTTCTTATAAACTCTCTCTCTAATTTTTTTTTACTACTGAGAGATATTCTCTTTAAGAGAATTTTGATGAGTCGGATTCTAACTTGAGAATCGGAAGATTATCGTTAGTATCACAATTGGCGCCCTTGACAATCTTTTTTGTTTTTAGGTTCACCATTGGCATCCTCTTATCACTCAAAATTTGTGCATCAACAAAAATTATGGTAAGTAACAGTGTAACCATGTTTCTCATTATTTATGATAAAGTTCCTTCTTTTCATTTATCTAAATAATATCATGTTAATTTATTAAGATAATAAACAATTAAACATCTTGGCTGTAACTTTTAAATAAACAATTAAATTTTTAAATACGAGTAGTATTAAATTTACAAACTAATTTTTAAATGTAACTATATTATGATTGTTAGTTATTAATTTAATTATCAATTTAAAGATTTACTTATGTTATCAATCCATTTAATATCATTATTTAAAAAATGATTTAAATTTAATTTTAAATGTGAATGAACCTCACTGAAGTAGTCTTCTAAAGTTTACGATTTTGATTAATTAATGAAACGGGATTATGGATAGTTGAATATGAATAATTGATAAAAGCTTGGAAAGATTTTAATAATAAGCAGCCTACAAGTGAAACCAAACAAGTAGAGATCACATATTAATTTAATGTAAGTAAACGGTGATGCAGATGGGTGAAGCGTTCCCTTCCTTCACGGCCTACCCAACCCTCTGGTAACGGGTAAGAAGGCCTGTTGACTGCACTTCTCCATCATCAGTTGTCATCGGTTGACCCATTGTCCATTCACATGTGCAAGTCTCTATAATTTTACCCTTTACACACCAACTTTTTTTTTAAAGAAATTATATCGCCTGAAAATTTAAGTTTATAGGTATATTATATAAAAAATAAAAACTAAGACTAGTGGAAGCTTTATTGCCATTAAAGGAAGGACTTGATTCCACGGAGCAGAAAGAGAGGTGTGAGAATGGAAGGGACATGGGCTCATTGGATGTAAGGGCACCCAGTGAGAGCTCCTTTAGTTTCAGGTTCTTCGATTTCCAACTACGAAATCTTTGGCTTCAAATTCGGTAAAGAGGTGAAATGTGAGCGTTCTGCAGAAGGGGAAACCATACTAGAGTTTTATGCTGCTTGTAGTAATTATTTTCGGAAGCAAGAGCAAGACCCGAGCAAGAAGTCAAACACCACTTGAACTTTTGACCCTTGAGATCTCAGTCTGTTAACAAATTACCAAAAAGAGACTTTTAACAAATAGTAACTAAACCAAAAGATAGCTTTTTTATTATTTTTAAGTTAAAAGGCGACTTTCACAGATTGCAGCTTCTCGAAGAGGTATTCTCAGTTGTATTGTAATTATCAGTTTGGTCATTTAACATAAATCCCCAATCTCATTATGTCACCCAAGTGGTGAAACCAGGAATTAGCATTTGGCTCAGACTTTAGTAGCTGTTTTTTTGGAGTGTCAGATGATCCAATCTTATCCTCACAAGATCGACTTTTCGTTATGTTTTGTAAATGATTAACCACCTATCCTGCTGGTAATTTTCCACACTTTAGAATAATAATAATAACTTTGAARTATAATAATCTCAGAAAACATTATATTATAGACAATTTAAAACGAATTTACTTTTGAAAAATAAAAGACTCAAACCAAACTTGACCAAAATAATTTTGAAAAAAAAAAAAAAACCAAATACAAATTTTTTAAAATATTTTGAGATTTAAACAAAAACAATTTTTTTGTATGACCTGTCAAACCCTAATTTTTTTTGGATGTCCTAACCAATTTTCCAATACGATATTGAATGGTCAAATAAAATCTGATCTAAAACTCAGTGATGGTAAGGTTTTGATTTAGCTAAAACTGAACAAACAGACTTCTTGGCTAGAGGCCTAGATGGTGATTACAGAAATTAACAACAGAATCACTATGTTCCTAGTCCTTCAAACTCATTTATTTATAAACAAAAAGTCGTACAAACTCACGGTCTGAATCCACATTCAAATATGTATTCAGCTTTCTATTACCTTTTAGTAGCAGTTGGACACACTCTTGTTCACAAGCTGTGAAATATAGACATTCATACAAGTCCTACATACGACAGAAAAGCATCGTCTTTGCAAGCTCTAGCGCTTTATTGCGCCCATAAAACTTCTCCACAATTGCCAGACCAAACTCCATGGAAGTTCCTGGTCCTCGGCTGGTGATTAGGTTGCCATCAACCACAACCCTGTTCTCAACTTCACTCGGATCTGACAGCTTGCTGCACATGGCGGGAAAAGCTGTAGCTTTTTTACCCTGAATCAAAGTACAACATATAACTCATTAGGAGCAATTCAAACAGGAAACACATTCCCAATTGATATTGACATATTATACACTAGGTATCAGAATTTGGAGGAATAATTACATAAAGAGTAAAAAAGTGCTCAGAAACTTCAGGAAACTTTGGTGGTTTTGAGTCTGTATATTTGTTAGCAAACTTTTAACAGGTCCAATCAGGAGAATACTTAACCACAAGTGGTAAAGGTAATACCTTGAGTAAGCCATGGGGCTCCAAGACTAAAGCTGGTGATGCACATATAGCCCCATAAGGTCTATTTGATTCCTTCTGCTTCTTTAGCATATTCACCAGCTTCTCTGAATTCGCAAATGCTTGAGCACCACCAAGCCCACCCTGCAAACAAATAAACTATTAAGCCAAATAGCGAATTATTTTGGAAATAACTAGGTAGCAAGAATAGAAACCCCACTTACAGGCAAGACAATTAGGTCAAACGAAAGTTTAGCAGCCTCATCAAGAAGCATATCTGCCACTAATTTAACTTTTCGAGAAGCCAGAATTTCTTGTCTATCCTCAACTGAGGCAACCACCACCTTTGCTTTAGCACGTCGCAGAATATCAATGATAATAACAGCTTCCATTTCTTCTGAGCCATTGGCAATAGGTACAAGAATCTGAAAGGAAAGAAAATATGAATTTCACCAAAACAGAATCTCAAGTGCAAATTGGTAAATAATATGTAAGGACTTGGAAATCAAAATTTAATGAATAAACATTTCAGAACAGTTTATCTTATTAAATTTGTTCGAAAACCACCCATCATGTTGCGGAGATTGCTTTTTGCCATTTAGAACTTTCTCATTGACTCAATCACAAAAGGAATAGAGTTTAGCAATTTTCGTCCAAGAATTGACTACTTAAACATCTGTTCCCTGGAACCTGCTCCCAAATTTGATCCAGTTTCAAACCAATGAACCAAAAAAGAAAAGAAATAAAGTGATACATTTCAAAGTACATGATTGCACTGAGTAAAACTTTTGTTTCTTAGTTAAAAATAAAACGCTGTCACTAATTCAAATAGAAATACGATCCATAAATTGATCAACTTTAGACCTGTCTAGCCGGTTAGGAGGACCTTGTGGCTAGAAAAGCCTAGCAGGTATCACTCTTTGGAGTTCATTAAGGACACCATTTAAAAAAAAAAAAAAAAAAAGGTAAAAACCACCACCTCCAACATATCCAACACTAGAGTGAAGCCAGTGATATACATTAACGTATTACAAGTTCTGCATACTGCTAGATGTGTATGAACAACAACATGAGAGAGAAGCAAAAAGGCACAAATGAATGTCCAATCTCACCTGGGGGCAATTATCACATGTCCACTGCATTGGATTGAACTCAGTAATAGTATATTCATCCCCATGATTAGAACGCATCACCTGAGCACAAGATGACAATAAGACGCAAGCCAATGAAAGATAAAACTTGATGACAGATACTACTAACAAAAAGCAAGTTTTATTGAAGAGAATTTGGTTAGTGTACATGAAGCTCAATAGGCGTATACTCCTATATTACTATTTAACATATGATAGACAACATTAGCACCAACTTAATATCGAACTGAAAATATAAAATTTCATTTAATCAATCCTTAATGCAAATATATTCTTATGACTATTTGCTTGAATTAATGTTACATTCAGTATGTATGATGAACTTCCAATTATATACACCAGATGGAATTTCTAAAAATTTATTTTTAACAAATTCATGCACTTTTTCGATTAATATAACAAGTTGATCATAGTACTACAGATAAAGTAGATACCAGTGGCCCAGAAACTTCCTCTGCTTTTTCTTTACCATACAATTGCTCAACCAGTGCAACAGCAAACTCCATGGTAGTTCCGGGTCCACGACTTGTCACAACTTTACCATCTAGCTGCACCCTTGATTCAACAGTTGTTGCACAAGCTGTTGCTAATTGCTCCATAAACGACGGATAACAAGTGGCCTACATAGATTGTGTACAACTATCCCCATGAAAATGGACTTAACAATCACCAAAGAGAAGAAAATCATCTCTATCAAAAATTATTTGACTCCTGGAAGAATATAAGAAGTAAAAAGTGGTTAGTTAGTGATTACCTTCAATCCTTTCAACAAACCCCAAGATCCTAGAGCCACAGCAGGTGAAGCACAGATGGCAGCACAAAGCCGCCCATCTGCAGCCTGCTTCTTCATCATGTTTTCTAGGATTCCACAGTCTTTCAGATTGGCAGCACCTGGCACGCCTCCCTACAGCGAAGAGCAAACCATAAATTCAATTAAAATGGGCAAAGAATCAGCTCAATTCATTAAAAAGTTACAATAACAGAAGTCATAGAAAACCAATGACATACTTTGGCGGAGTACTACAGCACTTCACTGGTCCAGTAACATTACCAGACAGTTCCAAAACTAAAATGGGAATGTTACAAATTAGGCATTCTATGTCGCTAAAACAATTTTATGCACAATCCATATTCAACTACTATTTCAATTTTAAATGTGAATAACATCAAGCAAGTCATCAAAATTACAAAAAATTCATTTTCCTTCACCACTTTGATGCTGAATATTACTAGTCTCACGTGTGTTACAATCATGACATTCAGTTTCGGTACAGATACTGGGAAGCATCCTGAGATTTCCCTGTATTCTATCATGTAAAAAATTTTCATTTTTTTATTTAATAAACTCGAATTTACGCAAACAAATCACAATCTCATAAGTGTGTAAGCAGTGATACATACAGGTAGAGTAATAAGATCAAAAACGGCGTCGCGGCAATCAGAAATGAGAGCATCCGCGACAATCTTGACACCATGACACGCGTCAACGCGAAGTTGCTTCTCCACGGACGCGACCGTGACGTCAGCTCCAGACCTTCTTAAGACGTCGATGGTAATCACCGCCTCCATCGGCTCATTCCCGTTGGCAATCGGGACCAATACCTAAAAACGACAAAACATATCCGAATTACATCAACTAAAGAAAAAAGACAAAAAATGTCGCACAAAGACGTACTTTTTTAGGAGAGGAAGACATTGCGGCGGTCGTCACAGCGGAGAAGACACAATTCTTCAGAGAAGGGAGTTGTTTAGGGAGAAGAAGATTGCGAGAGTGAGGGAGTAAAGAGTGAGGTGTGACGTGGCGTAAGCTTATTAATACCATTTTCTATTTTTTATTTTTTCTTTTTAAGTAATCTAGAGACATCGTCGCCCATCTGTGCAGACTTCAGTAGGAGATGCTGCTGGAGCTCGTGGCTGTTTACTAGAGGATTGTAAGGACCTGGTGGGCCTCAGTGGGAAGGGACGGCTCAGCCTAAAAATCTGGGTAATAATTGGGCTGACCAAGAGCTTAACCGATTCAGAGTCCATTACGAAATTTTCTGAAAACATTAACACGATGTTATCTTCGCCGCACCATCGACTAAAAGAATTCTACTTTATTATTATTATTTTAATTACTTTGAATTATCTAAATGTCTTCTATAAAATAACAAAATTCATATTTAAATTTTTTCACCTTACTTACATAAAACCTATCTTTTAATCTTATTAAATCCTAATATGAAATGATAAATTTATAATTGAATAATTATCATTGATCACCCATATTTTTTTCCCTTTTTTCACTCATATGAGATATTTACTTTTTTTCTCTTCTCTCATTCTTAAGTTTTGAAAAAATATATTCTCAAGTCCTCCAGTTAAAAATTCTGTTAGTTAACACCTATTAACCTCTATATTCTAATAAATTTATCATTTTACCCTTACTAACATATAAAAAATAACTAATTTATCAATGACAATATTAAGTTAAATGATTAAATTATCCTTGAAATAAATATAAATATATGTTAATATTGTCTATAAAAAATAATTTTAATATGTGTTAATATATGTTAAGGTAATTTGATTATTTAATTTAATATAGTCCTTCAAAAATTAAGTCTTTTTTTATATGTGTTAGTCAGGATAAAATAGTAAATTTATTAAAATATATAGGTTAATAGATGTTAACTAACAGAGTTTTTAACTAGAGGACTTGAAAAGAGATTTTTTTTAAAACTTAAAGGATGAGAAAAGATAAAAAGGGTAAACGTTTCATATAAATAAATAAAAAAATCAATGGTAATTACTCATTTATAATTTAATACTTTTCAGTCACTTCTCCTTATTTAATTTTAGAAATTAGTTTTATTTGAAGAATGTGTTAAATTCAGTCAAAAAGCACTAGATTCTAGCCACCGGCTTTACCAGATGAAGATCAGACGGTTGGGACGTAATCCAACCTCGTTCTTGGTATCAGAGCGTAAGAGAAAAGACTAACGCTCTCAATCCTATGGCTTCCGCATCTTCTGTCATTTTCACTCCCCCGAATATTTTTCAACTCATTTTGATGAGGCTTGATGGCTCCAACCATTTTGAACTCGGTGTCTCAATTCATCCCTGTTCTTAGGAGCACTGACTTGTTGAGTTTCGTTGATGGAACCGAACCATGCCCAGCCCTATTCCTACCTGTTCTGGAAGGAAAAGACACTGTCGATGCCGGTTTGAATCCAGCCTCTACCCTTCGGTGAAGAAGGATCAATTGGTGCTTCGTTGTCTCAATGCCTCTCTCATCGACAAGGTTGTGTCCTATGTTTTTGGAATGACCTCTGCTCTATAGGTGTGGCTCACACTTATGAACCGTTTTGCTTCACAATCCAAGTCTCGCATTAATCTTCTTCAAACACAGCTGCAGAATCTCCAGCAAGCAGACCAATCTTGAACCGATTTTCTCCATGCAGTCAAGATAATTATAGATCAACTTGTAGCTGTAGGACGACCAGTTGCTGATGAGGATTTGATCGGCTATGTGACTTGCGGTCTTAACCTATCGTTTAATCCTTTCTTTATCTTTGTTTCTTTTGCTCTTTGCAGTTCCATGACCTTTGATGACTTCCAATCTGAGCTTCTCTCCTATGAGATCATGCTGGCTGGACAGAATCAATCCATGAGGACGCTGACTCTTGAACGAACTGGCTTTGCTATGATGATGATCAAGCAGAATGGAAGTCAGGCGTACTCAAAGAAGCAACACAAATTTCCACCAGGGAATCAGACTAACAAGGGCAAGCCAACACCTCCACACTTGCTTAGATCTTCTCACCAGCCACATGTGCCGTCTTCCACTCTTCCCAGTTCACATATACAGTCTCCTACACCTCCAGTTTGCTCACCATGCCAAATATGTGGCAAAACAAATCATTTTGCTCTGGATTGCTATCACAGAATGGATTACAACTAACAAGGACGACAACCACCAGCACAGTTTGTAGCCATGGTTGCACGAACTAATGCTCTTGTTGACAGTGACTCTTGGCTTCTTGACAATGGCGCAAATCAACACATTACGAACGATCTAGCTAATTTGACGTTGAAAAAGCCATATGTGGGGTATAACTCAGTTGTCGTTTATAATGGTACAGGTCTTTGAATTAAAAATATTGGCTCCCAAGCTTTTCAAAGTCCTTAGTTGCTACCTAATTTACATCTCGAATGTATTCTTCGTTGTCCTCATGCCATGGCTAACCTTCTTTCCATTAATAAATTTTTTCGTGATAATGATTGCTTCTTTATTCTTACATTCAGGACAACCAAACGGGAATCATACTGCTGGAGGAAAGAGGCCTTTACCCATTGCATCTAAATAAAACTTCTATAAAGAAGTGTCGCGAACAGGTAGCTCCATTCGGTGTCCAAACATCCTTGGAGGTCTGGCATGCACGACTCGGGCATCCTTCTGCTCAAGTCACCAAAAAGGTGGTTCATTCTTTCGAGCTTCCTGTAACTAGCTCACTTAATCAAGACCATGAGTTTTCCGCATGTCAACTTGGAAAGAAAAAAAAGCTTTATTTTCCTTATTCTACTAGGAATTCTCAACTACCATTTGATTTAATTCATTTGATGTTTGGGTTTCACCTATAATTTCTAAAATTGTTTACCGATTTTATGTTACATTTATTGATGGCTATTCTAGATTTACATGGTTGTATGCCATTCACTATAAATCAGATGTGTTTTCTTGCTTTGTTAAATTCAAATTGCTTGTAGAAAAGAAATTTTCTACAAAAATTAAGGAGTTCCAATTAGATAAAGGTGGAGAGTATATCTCAAAACAATTTATCCAATTTTTTGAATGTAATGGAATTTCCCATAGCCGTATCTGTCCTCATATATCTCAGCAAAATGACATCGTAGAGAGAAAACATCGACATCTTATAGAAACTGGTCTCTCTCTTCTTGCTAAATCACATATTCCCTCCACGAATTTTCCATTAGAGGATTGAGTTTGATGTTAAGGTTTTTGTAATCCTTTTTGTGTGTTTGATTTGTGGTGATGGTGATGCAACTGACTCATGTGGTGCTCTGCGGCTTTATGAAATTAAGAGAGCATACACCACAACGACGCACCAACTGGTCCAAACCAGTAGGTGTTTACGGCAGCCACGCCTTACCTATCTCATTGCCCAGATTCTTGTTTCATCAATTAGCATTCAGATTTCAGTTGGGTTGAATTATCTTGTTTAGCTATTTGTTTTGTTTGTTTATATATTTATGATTTTGGTTGCCCTTTACACTTTAGTGATCATCATAGAACAAATATCCTATGATTATCTAGTAATGTAAACAGGGAAATTCAGAGACATTTTATGGAGGCAAAAGCCACGAGTTTCTTGCCTTCTAAAGATTGTAAAGTTTGGCGAGGGCTAGTTTTGAATTCAAATACGCCAATTCTTGAATCTTTGCTTAGTTAATACTAGGAATACACTATTTTTTGAATCTTGACGAGTGCAACAATCATTTTGAATCAACTAAGGGGCCGTTTGATTCGGTAAAAATACATATGGGAATGAAATATTCCTATTCTTGTTGTTTAGTTAGTAGAAAAATGACCGGCAATAAGAATCCTATTACCCTAGTAAAGGGAATTAGCCATTTCCTCTTACCCCCTTGGTAATCAAATAAAAGCAAAGTTTTTCATTTTAATATTTTTTTAAAAAGTTAAATTAATTAAAAAATTATAATATTTTAAAAAATGTAATTAAATTAAAAAGTTATAATATTTTTAAAATGGTTAATAAAGTAAAAAAGTTTATAATATTTAGAAAAATGTTAATAAATTTAAAAAGGTACAATATTTTAAAGTTAATAAATTTTAAAAAAATTTATAATATTTTTTACTATTTTATACTTTAAAAAAAGTTACAATTTTTTTAAAAGGTAAATTAATTTAAAAAATTATGATATTTTAAAAATATAAATAAATTAAAAAATTATAATATTTTTAAAGAAGGTAAAATAAAAATTTATAATATTTTAAAAAAAAGGTTAATAAATTAAAAAATTTATAATATTTTAAAAAAAGTTAATAAATTAAAAAAATTATAATATGTAAAAAAAGTTATAATATTTAAAAAGATTAATAAAATTTTATAATATTAAAAAAAGTTAATAAATTAAAAAAATATTATAATATTTTTATAAAAGGTAAATAAATAAATAAAGTGAAAGAAATATGAAATTTTATATTTTATGCAACAATTATATATATTTATTATTATTATTTATTTTATATATTTTTACATGGAGTAATTTGAAAATTTGATAGTAATTCCGATTTTGGACTTTTTATAATTCAAATAACTTTCACATGAATCAGATTCCGATTTCATACTAAACTACACAGGAGGAATGAATAGTCATTCCGATTTCGATTCCATCCAATTCCGATTCCGATTCTGATTCCGAAGTTCAAATCAAACGAACTCTAAGTCTTTGTGAATCATGTTATTAGAATTTATAGAGACTATTATGCCCAAATAATGTTGACATTAATTTTTTATTGTCCTCAAACAAAACTGTGAAAGTAGAGGTTAAGTGTTAATAAATAAAAAATAACGAGGATGGCGTCTAGTAAATTGGCAGAGAGCTACGAACTGTCATTTTTTCCCTCAGATAGTATATTACACAACCCAAAATTAATAAAATATCATTAACTAAAAGATTAAACTAAAATTTAAAAATATATAAAGCTGTATTTTTTTTTTAGGAAGAATGAAGATATTTCATTAAAAAAATATAAAATATCTTCATTCATCTGTGGAGTGCGAGAAATCCCAGTGGCTGTTGATGGCATTTTGGAGAGGTTATTTAGAGGATTTTTCTTGTGGGATTAGATTAGGTTTCTGAGAAAATAAATTGATTGTAATTTTGGTTTAATTTATGGGTTTTGTAGTGAGACAAGCTATTGACGGTAGGGACTGCTTGGGCAGGCTGTGGCGGGTTGTACTTCGGTGAGCGGTGGCAGGTGATAATATCACTGAACGTGGATGAATGATTTAGGTTTTATGATTTGGTCTTTAATTTCTTTTTATAAGGTTTTGTTAGAAAATTGTGTTATTAACACGTAGTCATTTTAGAACTTAATTATTAGTGAAATTCACTTAGTGTCAGTGGAATATCTTTATGGATTTAAATACTCCTTCGTGAGAATATCAAAATCGTATACTCATATGTTTAAAATAATGAACAATTGAATGATAAATTATTATTCAATATACACCTATAAAACCAATTAATCATAAATTAATTATAGAAGTCAAAAACGTTTATTTATTGGGTTTAATGATAATTAAATCAGAAAAAGTTTATTAGACCTAAGGGCAATTATTTCAAAATGGTTTTGGCATAAATGGGCTTGTAACGTCAGAATTATTTGTAGGATTAAATACTTGTAACTCTTATAGCTTTATGATGAGCTTTAATAGGCCAATTTGTAAGTTTCTCTTCCTTCACTTATAAAAAGCCCCCTCCCCCTTCATTATAATCACACAAAGAGAAAAGCTTCATCTTTTACTTTCTATTCTTTATCTCCTCTCCTCTAAAAGAGTTTTCGTGTGATAGAGCTCGGGTTATTATTCAATTCAATAAGAAACGACTTTTGAAGTGCTTCTACATTTGATTCGATAAAAAGTGACTTTCAAGATGCTCGATAAAAGCTTGGAATTGTTGTATCTGGGGAGACAGACGCTAAACAAACTCCAACATCTTAGTAAGGAGCAAATTATTTTAAAAAATTCGTGTGATATATGAGCCTCAATTTTGTTTTCTTATACTCAATTGTTTTAATTATTTTATAATTATAGTTCATTTATTATAAGTGTTATTTAATTAATGTTTTAATTAAAGCATATTTTTAATTAACGTTGTGAAAGTATGTTATTAATTAACATATATTGTTAATGTTCAATTATTATATTGTTTAATTATTCTTGTGTTATTAATTCATGCAATTAAAAAAATTTGTTAATTTTTTACTGTTATTAATTTGTGTAATTAATAAAAAATTATTTATTAATTATTTATTAATATACCAGTACTATTAATTACAACAGTTTTATTAATTCGTATAATTAACAAAGAGTTATTTAAATTATTAATAATTAATTATAATATTAATTGCGACAGGTTTGTGATGAGCGGGTTTTACCGTTGAGTAATGCTGATGGTTGTTGATCGAAAACTTGATTATGAAGATTGTTTGCCGCGAGCGGTTGATAGTTTTCTTCTGGAAGGAAAGAGGTGGTGGCCTTATTCTTGGTTTTTTTTTTTTTTTTAAATATTATTTAATAGGACAATATCAAATAGTATTTTGATATAATCTCAAACAGAAAGCGAGTTTACCATTTTTATCAACTAAACACCTAAGGTTTGCTTTTTTTAATTAACTGTTAATTTTAATCCTTAAAAATACATATTTACCCTTACTGAAATTCTTTTCCTTAATTTAACACAAAAATAAATAAATAAAAATAAACAAATTATACTCCCATAATAAACAAATTTCTACTTTTTAGATTTTTATTTTTAAAAATTTTTTAAAATTAAGAAAAAATATTTAGTTGGGGTAAATAAATATTTTTAAGGGTTAAAATTAACAGTTGATTAAAAAAAGTAAATCTTAGAAGTTTAGTTGATAAAAATGATAAACTTGTTTTCTATTTAAGATTAAATCAAAACACAAAGGTACTATTTGATATTATCTCATTCTTTAATTTATTATTTATCTAGTAGACAATTTTGCCCATTCTAAATTAACTTTAACGATGTTTTTCATTAATAGGGGGTTTAATTATCATATTTAGTACTATAGGTGATTCTTTGTTTTTTTTATAAAAAAGTTTATCATTATATAATATTTAAGATACCATATTACGGTTCTGAATAATGCATATGTTAAATATCATTATAATAAAATTTTTCTCTCTAGTTGTACAATTCTTAAAATGATGTGTAAACGAAAACTTAATGTCACAAACTGATTAAAAGTTATACTTTACTTTCATTAAAATTTTTCCTCCACCTTTTTATGGCCTTCCTTTTTGGCGTATTGTTTGTGACTCTTTAGTAACCCTCTCAAAGTGAACTGAAAAATTACATTATTTTTATTATAGAGAAAAAAGGGCTTTTTTTTTTTTTTTTTTTTTTTTTTTTTTTGCAATAAAA
>JANLJB010000391.1:7279-39424 GCA_026212285.1 Bursera cuneata
TGCTTTCTCTCTTGAATTCAATTATGCAAGCAAAGGAATCAATCCCCATAGTTGTATATTTTAATCTATCAGAGGTCCTACAAGCTGCGGTAAGCATCGAAATATGGGACCTTAGGGTCACATGCATAGAAGATAATTAAACAAATAATATGACCCAGAAAAATAAAGCGGTGTTAATATATAATGAAATTGATACGAAGCTTGTCGGTGATTCTAAAATCACAAGCTTGATTTTCTAATGCTGCAGGTAGATAAAGACAGAACTCTTTACGATTTCCACCAAAATTTATTGTAGATTGGTAGGAAGCTAGCAAAACCTACTTAATGTCCATGATAACGCTGGAGAAATGGCTGCATGTGTGCGGCGTCTGTTAACTTTCATATTCCAAGAAATTTCATTTTTTAGTCAATCAGCATTAACTATAATGGCTCCTAATAATTTCGTCTATTGGGTAGTTGAGAATCCACAAAATTAATAGTCCAATAGAAAAAAATTAATGAATTAATTTAAAAACTTATCTCATATATTTTGAACTAATTTTAAACGAAAAACATATTTATTATTTTAATTCACTAAATTTTGAAATTGTCCCAGACTCGTCATCTACAAAATTTAGTAAACAAAAACAGTCACAAAAACCATGAAAAGATTACAGATTTTAAGATAAAAGAGACTGAAGAGCATCCTGCATGCATACAAAATTTATTACATCAATTTTACAGTATTTTAATTACAGGGATTCATTATCCTCAAAATTAACTCCTTTGTATTATTTTCAATCACTCTTTTAATTATGTATACAACAAGTCAAAGTTGCATAGATCATCAGCCATGAAATTGGGTATTATTGCCGACATAGTAGCACTAAAATCTGCTTTTCAGTTTTCAAAATTTCACTCTATTCGATTTAAATTTGAGATATGCATATATAGCTAGCTGTATTGACCGATGCACAATGATCAATTATTGGGACCTGATGATGCAACAGTAAAATTGTTTTTAAAGATAAATAAATAAATAAACAAATTAATATTGATTTATAGAGAGGTGACGACGAGTTTGTCACTATCCAAGTAGAAAAATGGAGTACTTTGCAAAGGAAACAAAGTCTACGTGAAATCTGTATTTAAGATTGCCTATAAATGCTCGTCTCCTCACCCTCACATGCACTGCCAAGCCCTCCACAAGATTTGATTTTTACTTTTCTTTCATAGCAAGCAGAAATTAAATTCTTCTCTTATTATATATCTCGAAACCCGTTTGTGCTCATAATCCTGACTGAAAATCGATCATCATGGGAAATTGCATGCGGCGATGCGTAGAAAACCGACAGGAGGACAAGATTCAAGATCAACTAGAAGGGAGAACAAAAGGGTTTGTGAAAGGAAGTGATAATAATTTTGTTAGGGGTGGTAATAGTAGTGGTGGAATAAAGGTGAAGATAGTTCTTACAAAAGAGGAGTTAGAATGGTTGATGATTCAACTTAAGGACAACCAAGGGCAAGGGCAAGGGCAAGGGAAGAGATCATTAGAGGATGTTCTGGCAGAAATTAGAAGGGGGAGATCAGGGAAAATAATTGAAACTGATTCTAGTTGGAAACCTTCCTTGGAGAGTATAATGGAAGGCCCTGAACTGCTTGAGATGGATAGATGAATTGAATCTCTGTACTATATATATCTTTATGATATTACTAATTTTATATATAATCTTTTTTAATTTTCATTCTTAGATTCTTCTTTGTGTTTGAGGTTTCTCTTCATCTCCTTTCTTGCTTTTCTTTGAGCTTTTTGATTTGGGTGATAATCCAAATCGTGAATGTTTGAGAAATCCTTTACTTCTGGTTTCTGGGTTGGGTTATCAACCAAATTTACTTGTTTTACGGTATCCTCGGAACTAATATTTGTATTTAATTTTGTTTCCTCGGACTCAAATATAGAAGATAAAGATGCAAGATTCATGTATGTGATGTTACTGATGTATGTATTCTTCAGTATGTGATTATTTTAATATTGTCTCAGGAAAAGAAGAGCAGAAAGTGAAGTTTATGTTATATTTTGCTTTTCTATACAATTAAAACGGTAGCTCAGCTGGCTAGGACTCGTTTCCCCGTGTGCTTCAAGTTCAAGATCATGATCATGCTGACAATTCATTTTTATTTGCTAACACTACTGTTCATGATACCACTAATTTCATTTGTGATATCGGAGTAAAATATGATTGATTTTCTGATAGAACGAAAACCTTTCATTCCATTCCTGATATTGATCTGATGGTAATCCACAATCCAAGCCCGTGACAGAGAGGATATGTTATTTTCTTTCTCATTTCTCAAGTCAAGACTGAGATGGGTCCTTGACAATCACATCATACAAATACCAGAAAAGTGTTAATGGGGTCCAAGTCCGAACTTTATCAATCACAGATTTGCGTATTGAATCATTTCTGGTAGTGTTAGGTTGGCTGTTGCCGGTTGGCAGTTTTGTTGTTTTGAATAATTGATCAGTGACAATTCTGCAATTTGCAAAGAGAAAACATAAAAGGTTTCTACCCATGCATGTTCTTTTTATATCGATTTTCCATTTACTGGAGTGATCTTCTGTTTGGTAAAGAAATCCATTATTGGGCTTCTATGCGGCTTTTGCAAATGCATATATCTAGGCCTTCCATGAAAGGCCAAGCTCATCATTGTTAATAGAGTCCAGTATGTCTAATTGAACTGTTGAAGCCGGACTCCTAATCTCATACAAACGAAGGAAAGCCCCATCCAACTTGACCTTCTGTTTGACCAGTATGCTTTTTGAACCAAGCAATTAATGACTCATCCTTATTTTAGCATTGACCCGATCAAGCCGTTTTACTAATATTACATAAGATAATTAAAAGAAAAATATGATTAAATTAGTAAAAAGTAAACGAATAATAAACGAAAATTGAAGAAGGGGAACAAAAAGAAATCATATAACAAAACATGCGTAATCGCGCACACAAACATCATTTTTCCAGAGTGATCTGGTGCGCCAGTAATACATAATATACAACTGGAAAGACTCTTGATGGTAACCAAATGTATGTCAAAACTAGAACTAAAACCAAAGTTTTCTGGAGATATTATAGGACAGATACTAAATGAGGAGTTTGCATTCTAACAAAAAAGGAACGAAAGAAGAGATATCAGAGGACTAACTGATCCTTTAGAAAATTAGACACAAAGCCCCCATAAGCCAAAGCCAAAAAAATACTATAACAACAAAAGAAAAGCTAAAATTACTCGGGAATACTCTTGAGAACTGCAGGAGGACTGCTGCTGGGGCAAGCTGCAGGCACAATACTTACACGATCCATTGGGACTTGCACCAGCTCATGTGCCACATCTTTGAATCCGAGAACTCCTTCTTTACTCTTGGATAGTAATCGAGCTGCTTCTTTCTTTGTCATCGTAATTTTTACTCGAATCACTGGTGACCCTTTTGCTTCAACACCCTGCAGATTCTTATTATCAACTTTTCCTCCTGAATTGCCTACTGGGTTTACACTTGCAAAGCAAATAGCACCATTCTTTGGCTTCTTGTTCCTGCTCAAGTTATCTCTGTATATGAAATTTGTAGCTTTAGGTTCCTTGTGCTCTAACATTTCATAAGATAAATCATCTTTACTGAAGAAACCAACAAAAGATCTCCACATTTTGAGAAAAAAAGAAGAAGAAAGAAATATAATATTAAAGCTAGTAGAAGATTAGATGATGAGAATTGAGAGGTAAGTAAACATGTAGATGGAAGTGACTATATATAGAAACTCAAATGGCTAGAGAGAGATGAAAGTGACAAGACAATTGACAAGCAAAAGCTAGGAAAAAGTGTTAACATAGAAACACTTTTTGTGCAAGACCAGCTATGAGAGTATGCCGTATTGATCACTTTGGAAAAGTATTTTACAAGGGGATGACTCGTGAGTCACGTCTCACGATTACCGAGACCGGTATATATTAGAATTTCAAGTCTTCAGCAACCCCTGTTTTCTTATCCCGGTTCTCAAGCCATTTAAAAACGTCAAAAAGTGGGACTGCCTTGCCATGGATTGTTATTGGAAGATCCACAAAGAGACGGAAATGCCTACTTTGAATCGGTCAAGCTCGTGTTACAATGAGGGCTTTTCGGTATTTTAATTGACATTATCCCTCTTGTGGGACGAGTTATATTGCATGGTCAGTATCCAACTCTAAAGTCGTGGCTATTATAGTGATGATTTTGACCTATATTGAAAATGATGATAATTACGATTTCTTTCTTTCTTTTTAAACGTATAAAGTATTCAAAGAACTTAATTAATAATACTCTGCATGTAAACGATATGTCGTCCGAGCATCCCAGCTTAAGTCGTTCTGTCAGTTTATGATGCAACTGAGAAATGAAAGGTCGTGCATGTCTCAAAAAGTGGTCTGCACAGTTCATGATTTACCTTTCACTGGATCGGAAGACCAAAATTATAGCCTTTGGAAAGGAATAACCTCTTTCATCTGAATTGATTTTAGGTCTTTTTGACACATATCAAAAGCGTAGTCTTATTTTTTATTATTATTATCAAATTGACGAAGTCATGGCTCTTTCTGCGTCATGAGCAAAGGTTACGGGAAAGCGACGGACCCAACTGAAAAGCAAAAAAACATAGAAAAATTGGAGCTTCCCACTTGTGTAAATCGTGCAGGCGTGAATCACTAGTGAGAACTGAGAAGTGATTTCTGAAATATAGAGCGCGCAGTGATTTTGCAGTTTGTTCAGATTTTCTTAACGTCTTGAGCGTGCATGCTTGGATGACATATAAATATTATCCCGTAAGAGAAACCATAAATTAACGTAAAGCAACATAAACAATAATTACTTTTAACACAGCCTGTAAAGTATAAATGCAATAAATTGTGATTAACGCTCTTGAATGTTGATTTAACTGGGGGCAGAGGAGTCACCATCTAACAGTTGGAAATTTGTTAACAAAATAAAGAGAAGAAAAGACAATATGGACATGGATTCTTCTCCCATTTGCGTAAACCATCAATTAGAGTATGGTTAAGTTAATCAATGCCACGACTTTGACTTCTAGCATCCGCAATACGTTGATTTAGGATTGATAATGTGGGCAGTTCCATCGACTTCATGAGGCTTTGTGGAAGCACAGCAATGGTCCGACTTGGTCTTGAGAATTAAGATGAATAATGGTTCTTCTTTTCCTTCTTCAGTCAAGTCGTTCATTCGAAGTTTCAAATTACGCGTTTTAGCTTAAATTATATTGGACCCATCCATAAAAATGGTCTAGTTCAAAAACTGACCTTTTTGCTCTTAGTATTGTGATTTTTTTATCAGTTAACCTTCTTCTTATGGGCTATATGTTTGAACTTTGAACGGAAGCCAATGGAAATTTCTATGAATTATTATGGGTGTTGATGTCGGATGATCTAAACTATTAATTTTTATATTTGTTGAAACGGCTCGTGCTTTATTTTAATATGAGATATATATGAAGCCATTTGTTTACCATTGTTTAATCGTGAACTTGAACTAATAAGCGTTTGTCTTACAATATTAAGTTTTAATAATGGGATAATATCAAATAGTATTATTGTATTTTGGTCTAATATCAAGTAGAAAGTAAGTTTATCATTTTTATCAACTAAATCCCTGAGATTTACTTTTTTTAATCAACTGTTAATATTAACCCCAAAAAATACATATTTGCCTCTTCTAAAATTTATTTCCTTAATTTTAATACAAAAAAAATAAATAAAAAGTAAACAAATTATACTCCCATAATAAACAAATTTCTACTTTTTAGATTTTCATTTTTAAAAATTTTTTTAAATTAAAGAAAAAAAATTTCAGTAGGGACAAATATGTATTTTTAAGAGTTAAAATTATCAGTTGATTAAAAAAAGTAAATCTCAGAGATCTAGTTGATGAAAATAATAAATTTATTTTTTACTTGAGATTAGACCAAAATATAAGAATACTATTTAATATTATCCCATTGGAAATATAATTTTGGGCCTTGTAAAGAGTTGGTTTACATAGAGGCCCGATCCGTTTTCAACTCAGTCCAACTACGGACAACTCTGTTTCTTACAGTTGAAATTGGGCACACGCAAAAGTGCAACGCAACGCAAGAGAGCAATTTCTTTTGCTGAAGGTCAACGGCCAAGAAAAAAATTCCGGAACAGAGATATTCTAAACGACGCCGTTTTTCGTCCCCTGATAAGAATTCAACCATTTCTCGACAGAGATTAGCAGAAGTTTCTTGTAGATTCGCGGCGAGGCTACTCAGAGAGAGATGGGTGGAGCGGGAGCACTGGCATTGAAGAGAATTCCCCGTATCAAGTTCCCTCAAAGACACCCCAAATCTTCTGGTCTGTTTGACTCCTATTTTTCATCAATCGAATTTGATTAGTTTTCTCCAAAGTTCTGATTTTTATTTTTTTTTAAATTTAGTTGCGTGTTCGAATCCGAGTTAGATCTTGTTTCATTAGTAGTATAAGAAGACTCCTTTACTGGTATATAGTTTCGGGAAATCGATTATGACGTAGTTTTTTTTTTTTTTAATGTAATAGTTCCAAGGGTCAATTTTGGTTTGCAGGTTCTGCAACCCAGTCGCAAGCAGCATCTTCAGCTGGTGATGTTGTTTCAAGTTTCTTCTCAAGTTTGAAGGCCCCTGCAAATGTGGGAGGTAAAGCTTCTCTTCAACCCAAACGAACTCCGGTTTCCAAGGAGGAGATTGATGCCATTTTGGTATGTAAAGCTTCACCTTTACATTATTGCATGAATTACTGAATTTACTAGCGTGTTAGAAAACTAACTTAAATGCTATAGTTGGACTCTTAGTTATCCGCTTAAGTTTTTAGTTCCAGTGGTTTCTTAAATCTTAAAATGGTATCTGAATCTGATTGTCTATTGTTTGAATCCTCCCTCACACTTATTAAAAATTTGGCCACATACAAGAACATGTGATTAGGTCAACTGGTTTCTTAATGGCTAGTTTGAGATTTTGCTCAATATTAGTTATTTGGTGGAAGCTAGTTTGAGATTTTGTTGTTCAATTTTAGTTACTTTGTTTGGTTGAAACTGAGAAGAATTCGTGTCACAACTTCAACTAGTATGAGATTGAAACTTAGTGGAGTTCGGTAACAACCAATCGTTGTGATGAGGTGATATAATGGTTCTATTCAAGTAAATCGTTTGAAGTGAAAGTTCTAATGTCATTGCTAGGGCACATGGAGCAGTGTGTGTGGTCTTCATTGGTTCACTAGTTTGTTTGGGTCAATGATGCCTAAGATTTATATTTGATGTTGGAGTGAATGAATAGGTAATAAATTTATTTTGGTTTGTGACTTATCTTTTTGATACTGTTGGCTACCTAAATTATACTTATCAAGAACTTGATCCTCAGCTTGTAACCCTAGTTGTTGGACCCTTATTTTATGATTTTTTCATTGGAAGAAAGATACTTTTTTTTTTCTTTCTTTAAAAAACAAAATTCTGGGGTTTCATCTTCCGTTTATTGATATGTTACCATTTTTTGGCAGTTGGGTGGCTGTATATGATCTTGCCTTGGAGCTTTGAGAAGATGAGACAATTTGTTCGCCATTATTTCTCAATTTTTTTCATTTTCTGAATGTCAAAGTTCAATTGTGCGAGCAAATCGTTGCAATGCAACGATTTTATGTTGTATAAGAACAACCAACTAAGTGACTTCAATAATAGACAGAATACGAACTCAAGCTTTTTCTGGTTCATATATAACTAACTTGTTGTTCTTGATGTTGAAAAATCAGTTACAAATGTCAGAATGCACGCGTACAAGCTATGTAAACTTACATATAGGAGGCAGGATAATGTACAGATCATTTTGAATCTTTCTTTTCGAGCATTGCTTCAAGGATGGCAGACTTGGGATTTTTTCCTGGAGGGCCTTTATCTCTGCGTTCGAGCTCATCAAGCCTGAAAGTGATCAATCGATCCCAATTTCCTCCCTCAAAAAGAACCCCTGCCTTTCCATCGGTGATTCTTTGAACAATGCCGCAGTACATGTAGAATGGATTATTTGGATTCTTCACAATGGCAAACATTCCAGGCATTAGTAGTGGCAATACTGGCGGCTTTGGCTTCTTTGAGGTCGTAAGTGCGACTACACTACCAGAATCTGCAACCGGTGGCTTTTTGGGAGGTGGATTTTTCTCAATAAATTGCTTCAATCCCTTTTCCCCACCTGGAAATCCTCCAGTTAGCCCCATCAATTCCTTTTCAAATGCGTTTTCTGGAACACTAGTAATTGCTGATAATGCAGTACTAGATGAATCTTCTTCTTCTTTAGTAGAAAGTTGCGGTGCTTCTTCTGATGTGTTTCTCTTCAGCTCTTGTTCTATACCTTTTTCTCCATTGCAGAGTCCCCTGCCTCCCAGGATTTCTAGTATGTCAAATTTAGCGCAAGGTTTCATGTAAAATGTTGATGTTGGTTTTGGAGTCAACGAAGATGGCCTGTGAGGACGGTGGGAGGTTTGTTTTTGACCAAAAAAGTGTGATTTGAGCAGAGGGCCTCGAAGGGTTGGGAGATTCATGGGAGAAGCCATGTTTTGCAGAAGCCAAAGCTACTGTGAATTAGGGAGGATTTGTCCTCGAATCCTGGCCACAAGTAACTTTTATCGGATAGTCCTATCTTCACTTATTAATTGTCACTATACATTATTGACTATTCTGTCACTTATAGCCAGGTGTGTGGTTGTGAATCATATCATATAGTCTTAATCATCACAATATTATCGCTTAAAACTTTAGATTAAACTAGAACGTATCTCTGGTTACTCACCTCTAGGCCTCCACTTTTGCCTCATCTGTGGGAGATAATATAGGGTAGTCAAATTAGCACTACAATAATATGCTGATTCCCATCGCAATGACAAATGGTTCCTGTTCACAACATGATCCCCATTCTGAGAGTTCTCGTCAGCATTTTCAAACAGAAGGCAACACTTACCTTTCGCTAGGCTTTGGATCGCCAAATTTTCTTCTTTGTGAATTGTGGGGTTGTGGCGATCACGGCGAAATGTCAATAATGCTGAAGTTAGATTTACGTCAAGTAAATGTTAATTGTATTCGATTAGGAATCTAATCACTACCCAAGTGGCACTTCAAAGAGGCAATTATGATTTCCTGAGTGGATGTTGGCGTGGGCCAAATTTAAAGCATCAACTTTGGATTAAGGTGCTTCAAGATAAGGGACTTTACATTTGGTGGCGATCAAAACAATTGACATCATGACTACAATTAAAAGAAAAAGAAAAAAAAAAAAAAAAGAAGAATGGTAGGTCCATTCTAATCTCAATGTGTTGTGTGCACATAATCAACATCCCCCTTTTACTTGTTTGTTTTGTCTTTCACAAACCAATCTTCAGCCCATGTCTCACACACCGACTATTCTCCCTTTGGCCAACCCGCCGATTGGAAGAAGAAAGAGTTCAGCCAATGCACATCTTGGGGAAATTAAGAAATAATTCAAATTATGAGGGTTTTTTTGGAAAATAAGTAGTTATATCAATTTTTATAAATTTATTTAACTATTTTATCTGTTATGATAAAATATTTATTAACTCTAACTGGTATATAGACTATTGATTATTCGTCTGTCTGTAACTATTTATCGACAAATATAAAAAAAATACTTTTATTATAAATCTAATAATAATTAAATAAATTATATAAATCAATAAGGTTAATTATTTTTTAAAGATCCTCCATAATTTCGAGTATTTGTATAATTCTCCCACATTTTTATACAATCCTTAATTAATTGTGTTTTTGGGTTCGTAATTCCAGAAACAAATCTTATACAAAGTTGAGGTCATCATCATTATCTGAAATACGTAATTTATTATTTTTTAATACATAATCTATGAGCTTACAAAGGGTAAAACAGTCATTTGAGATTGACTTGTACGAATAAATGTATCAAAACCAAACTACCATACCGACCAGTCTAATCGTGAAAAATTTTATGGAGAGTCAAACAACTTTCTGAAGGGAAGATCCCGATCCCTCTTCCCCCTACAATCTCCATAGCTCTTCCTTCCTTCCTTCCTTCCTTCGTCTTCTGTCAACTCAACTCTCTTCCACTGCTGCAAAACCATTTGTATCTCAAAGTGTTATCCATTTGTTTCAAGGTTCCTTTATTCTCTTTAATGCTTTTTGTTCTATAATATGCCCATTTTTATTTATCAAAACGATCAAGTGATGATGCTGTTATTTAAGAATATTGGTTTTTGTGTTTGTTTTGATCAGATTCAGGGACTACAAATTTCTCTTTATTGCTTCCTGCTTGCTTTGGCTGGATGGTCTGCTAAGGTTAGTTAACAGTTAACTTGTTTAAAGCATTCACTTTCTTTTGAGGCTTCTGCTTGTGGATTTATTATTAGCTTCCGGGAGCTTGTAAATTTTTAAAATAGCTACTGCATACTGGAGAATTATGGGTTTGATTCACACACTTTGATGTTTAGATCTTATGTAGTTGAAATCTAAGCTTTTGAAAGTTTTTGTATAGTGAGTTTGTTGTTTTGTTGTTTAATCATAGGTTGCTCGTGGTTATGGATCAAGGCTATGATTATGTGATTGGTTATTGGAAGATTAGATTACATTTTTTGTTATTCAATAGTATATGTAATTTTGAAAGATCGATGATTAGGTAATCTCTGAGCTTCATGTGTTGTGAGATTTCTGTTAAATACTCAGAACATTATGCATAAAATTTTTACACTGGGAAAGCATAAAAACAAAATGCTAAATATTTAACTGAAACAATTATCTTTTTAGCTGATTGCAAATAGATGATTTGTTATTTAACCTTTTTTTTTTTTTTTTCCAGTGAATGTAGCTTCATGGATGATACTTTTCGGAAGATAAAGGTTATCCCAGATCACTTTCAAGTTTCAAGTTCAACTCCTCCTAGTGCAGACCCTCCTCAAAGCAATACTCCATCTGTTTCGCAGCCAGGAACTGATAAGTCTTCGAGGTAAGGGAACAGAATAGGAGAAAAATAAATTTAAATAGAAGAGGGCAAGAAACCTTGAATTGAATTTAGTTTAGTTTTCTTATTCTGGTTTAGCATAGGTCCAACAGCTGTTCGTGGACTCGAAGAAAGTTAAGAAGTGCTGCATTCATGTTGAATATTTTTAGCGTACGTGGGCTGCCTTGGGTTTCCAGCCCTGATGGTCAGCAAAAGGTTTGTTGGGGAATTTTTCTTCATCTTAGCAATTAAATTGGTGATTTTTTCCCTTTTTCTGAATTCCCACAATGTTTTGACTTGTAGGTTGAGTTAAGTGCTGTAGAATTAGAATCACTTCGATCAGAACTTGCTGATTTAGAAGAGAGGGAAGCTCACTTGAAAGCTCAGTAAGACAAACTTGGTGCTTCATTTTGGAACTGCATTAGCTTTTATGCTTAGTAACCTTTTATATTTTTCACTAAATATATTTAAAATTTTCATTTTTATCATTCTTGGCTACCTCTTGGTAATTTCTCTGTTTGCTAAGTACTGAATCTAACATGAAGTTAGGTCCTGTTTGTCTAAATCATTAACTTTGGACTAGGGTAATACCAGAAGATTAAACTCATCCTTGCATTTTATGGGTATAAATTATATTTGAAGAACTAAAGTGGGATTTCCTTCCCTTTGCACCCATTGACATGACAAACCATGATATTTAGTATATTTTGCTTTTTTTTTTTAAACCTTATATCTCTTTTTCAAGTGAGATTGGGAAAAAATTTTCTGTTTAGCTGAAAAAAAGAAATAGAAAAGAAAAACAATTCTTTCTTATCTGTATTTATCCTTAATTTCCTTGTCTTTATAGGTTGGAACATGTTGACGAAATTTTGCGGTCTGCTCGTTTGTCTGGTTATTTGTACATCCGAACTGTAATGACCATCACCTTTTCACTTATTTACATTGTTTCAATTTATAGCACAACGGTTCTTTCTATGATCTTAAATGTGGCTTTCCTGCTTTGTTTCCTTTAATAGAGGTGGAAGCCTCTACCAGGAGAACCTCCCCCTATAGATGATACTGATGTTGATGACTGGCTTCCTCGATTTGTTGTCCTTCATGGATTGTGTATTTTCTTCTATTTGATGTCCACAGGTAGTTGATTTAATTGATACTCCTACCTTTATTGTCATAACACAAGTCACAATCTTGTTGCTTATTGATGAACTCAAAACAAAAAATATCATGCAGATTTGAGTCCTCAGGACTCCACCCTGTTGTCGGATGTTGTTGAAGTAGGTTCTTTGCCAAGCTTTACACGAGAAGATGAAGAGACACGGCATTCCTTTTATATCTTAACTCGTCAGGGCCTGCGATACGAGTGCTATAGTACTTCAAAGATACAGGTACTAGTGTTAATTTATATACTTTTTCCATGGATGGTATTAAATTGATCTCTGCTATTCTGACATGTGTCAATCTTTATGTGGTTTTGTGATCTTAAAATTTATGTATATCATCCCTTCTTAAATCTCCAAATTATTTGACAAAGGAATGGACTTAATCCTAGGTCTCTAGTTCATTCTCTATTATGTTATCAGTTTTATTTTGCTGACAAGAGGTGAAGAAGTTGACTCGGATAAGGAATCCCTTTCTGTTGTAGAAGAGTCTGTGAACATGGAAGCTATCTGAATTCATGTATCAGGATTCTAAGCTTTGAAATCTCTTTGGCCACATTTTCCCCCAACCAATCTTGATATGATGACTTATGAAAGATATGTGATATTTTCCAGATTGGTAACAATTTAAAAAGTTTAGTAAATAGGTGATAGTCAATAGTGAGAATTCAGCCTCATATATGTATTTTGATTTTTGGTGAGATATGGTGTAATCCAAGGTGATGAAACTTTATATAATTAGATGGAGAACAAGTATGCCTCAGTAGTAAGAAAAAAGTCCCTTTCCATTTTTTAGATAATTGACTCTGGATACTGTCACAAAATGGTGGTTCTTACTTTTATCTTTCTTGTGGGAACTGATTGTCATATTAGTAATATATCTACTTTGACACTTTTTTTTCTGCTCATCCTCAGGTGGATTCTTGGTTGTTGGCTTTACAAGCTGACTGCAAGTTGGATTCTGTTGCAAAAATTCGCAATGGGTCAAGTGAAATGTAACATTGTAACTTGTAAATAGGTTGAGACTTGATCTGATACCTTAGTTAATGTTGACGATTAAAATTAGATAGTGATGTACTAACTCATTCTTTATGTTTTTGTACATAAGAAAACATTCTAATTCAATAAGAATCAATAGTTATTACCATTTCAGACAATTGCAGTTTTCTGGACTGGCCTTCACAGTTCATGTTATCTTATTGGTATGACGCTTTCACAGAAGACTTGCTTGAGCATTATAATGTAAGCAACACTTTAAATGAACAAATATGCAGCCTTGGTGATGAGTTGTTTAAATTTGGTCTTTGTTGGATGTGGTTCTGCAGCTTCCATTTTCGCTCTGGGATTATGTAATTGTTCTAATTTTTAACACCCCATATTCTCAGTTTGTCACCACCATCAAGTACATATGTGTCGTTATACAAAATTACTAGAACACATCAAGCCCAAAATACGATGCAATTGGAGGAAAGTAAGGAAAGCTTCCAAATCCTTCGCTTAGAAAAAGAAACAGTTGTCAGTTGCGGTTATTCTATCATGTAATTAGCAGAATCTAATCCTGCTTTCTTTTCATTACAAAACTTGCTTAGAAATGACATCCACTTTTAGTCCAGTGGAGACCTTGAGCTTGAGCATAAAGCTACCTTAACTTCCAACAAGCTCTTTAATATTCCCACTACTCCACGTGAAACCGAAACACTTCTTCCAGTGAAATTATGCGAGCACGGCATACTCCACAAAAGTTAGCTTTATCTCTTTCACAAGTATCAATCTATCTGTCAAATACCCAAATGTCCAATACAAAGTTTTTTTTTTTTTAAATATTTTCTTTTCATTTCCACTCTTCTTGCCTTTCTCTGCGTTTTCCTCTCAGGCAAAGAATAAGTACTGTCTTCAGATAAAGGACAAACCAAATTTTGGCAAAAAGAGAAATTTCCTACCTACTTTCCACTCACCAAAAAAGGCCGAACCTTCCTTTACAAAAGATCATCTATAATTAATCACTTAATAAGTCTCAAATGATTGGCTTGACATATGCATTGCAATTAACGATCTCCAATAGTAAAAATTACTCCCTTAACTCTGTAATTAGTGTAATATGGACAAATAACAAAGGGGAGAGGAACCCATTTGAGAGTCCAAACCAAACGGGTGGTTAGTTTTCATTCCTCGGATCATCTAACCTTCACTCTCCCTTGCACTTCGGGTAGGGTTTGACTGGACCACACCACACGATGTTTGATAACCAACGCACATATTTATAAATATAAATATAAATATATTGCTTACAGTCTTATTCTTATTACTCTATTGCTTTCTGTTTTGCGCTCAGTTTCTTGACCGAAATTCTTAGCTCACATTTTACTCTTTTAGACTCCAAATATGAGTTCTCTGATTAGCAGATCTGCTTCCAGAGCTGCAAGGTCTCTCCTTTCAGCTTCTAAGAACTCCCGTTTTTATTCTGGTAAATTCTTTCGTTTTCATTTTCATTTTCATTTATATGTATTAAATCATCTTGTTTTACATTGATTCGCTAAACTTTCTACAGGGCTGATCTCAAAGTAATGATTAAAAGGAAACATATATATACATATTTATATATAGACTGTTAATAAATGGATTCATTTGGTATGTTTTCAGTGTATGTATTGATTTTGTTCTGTTTGCAGAAGGGAGAGCTGTGGTTGCAGCAGCGGCAGTGACATGTACTGGGAAGGTACCTTTTCTAGCTTCCAATTTCTGGAAGGCTGGTTCGTCGAGTGCATCTCGAGGATGGCTTTCCGGAGTCCTTGCTCTTCCTGCTGCAGGTTTGACAAAAATATTGCTTTGCGCTTCCTGTTGTGTGTTGTTTTATTTGTGTTTCAAAAGTCTAAAACACTTATATTTGATTTAGTATGATCAAATCAGTAGGATCTAGATTTGTTTTGATATCGATTTTGACTTGTCCTGTTAGAGTATAGATAATATGAGTTTCTTACTCTAAAGTTTTTCAAGTTAGGGAAAGGAGAGAAAAGGTCTGAGCAGAGAATGAGTGTGTGGTTTCTGGGGAAAAAATGGAAGAGGAGCCTTGTCCCTTGCTTGAGTATTAGCATTGTGGCTTCCGGGACCTCTTCCACACCAGTCAAACTGTGCTTTATTAAGCATGGTAATGGGTGAAATAATTATCTTGGGATGTATTCAAGACTAGACTTGACTTATTCCATGAGTTTCTCCCAACATTCTTCCTGAATCCCAAACTACAAACGTGTTTCAGCAATTATCTTTCTTCTGCACTGATCAAAATTTTTGCTGATCTTTTACGATCTTTTAATAAGTTTTCTCCGACCGGAATTCATAATCTGAGAAGGGAGTCTTTTGGAGAAATTTTCTAGTCAGAGTTTGTGATCAATTTAATAAAAGTCTCTGTGTGCCAGATATCTTAGGTTTTTCTACATCTAGCATTATCCCTCTACTAAGGCTTGTCTGAAAAAAATAAGCAAATTTTGTTAACATCTGAGCTGTTCTCGATCAATCATGTTTTATCCGTACAAGAGAATAATACTAGAAATGGGAAAGCAGCTTTTGACAGCATGGCATTGAATATTTACACATGATATCATAGATTTTTCTCTTTTTCCAATCTTTGATCATAATTTTCCTTTGTGCTTTTCTGTCTTATTGCAGTTTACATGCTCCAGGAGCAGGAGGCATATGCTGCAGAGGTAATTTAATCATATCACTGAGTCCGCATGTAATATATACTGTTACAATATATTTTTTTAATTTAAAAATTTTCCATTTCATTCTGTTAATATGTTCTTTTTCTCCATTCAGATGGAACGCACTTTCATTGCTATCAAGCCCGATGGTGTGCAGAGAGGGCTGGTAAGAAGTACATTCTATGAAACTGAATCTACTATTCAATTTGGCTGCCCACATCCTCCAAAGTTTATCTTATCTGTTGGAGCATGAGAATTGATCACATCTGATAACATGCTTATCTTGCACTCCAGATTTCAGAGATCATATCTCGATTTGAACGCAAAGGGTTTAAGCTGGTGGGTATTAAAGTAGTGGTTCCTTCAAAGGATTTTGCACAGAAGCATTATCATGATCTGAAGGAAAGACCCTTCTTTAATGGCCTGTGCGAGTTCCTGAGCTCTGGGCCAGTTATTGCCATGGTAAGTAGAACCAAAACTCTCATCTCACAGTTTCGTGTCAACTTTTATTAGTTATCATACTCATTCAAGTGATGCAGGTTTGGGAAGGAGAGGGAGTTATAAAATATGGTCGGAAACTCATTGGTGCCACAGATCCACAAAAATCAGAACCTGGAACAATCAGAGGTGATCTAGCTGTTGTTGTTGGGAGGTATGCTTTTCTAACTGAGACATTATGCTTTGGTTACCTTAAATTGAACTTGGCTTTTCACTTTTTAAGCTGCAAATCTCACTGTAGTCAATTAAGCAGTGATACACCTTTTTGTTGACAATTTTATTTTTGGTTTTGGCATGTAGAAATATCATTCATGGAAGTGATGGCCCTGAAACTGCTAAGGATGAGATTGCATTATGGTTCAAACCAGAAGATTTGGTCAATTACACAAGCAATGCAGAGAAGTGGGTCTATGGAGTTAACTGATAAAAAGATTTTTCGTCTTAACATCAATTTTTTTCAGAAACTTTAGGTCATCCCACATGAAGAGTTGGGGTAGAAGCATAACTTTTAGAATAAAGATGTTTCGGTTGAGGTGGGCAAAGTACTATACTGCTTTGCTATAAACAGCTGCTAGAGAGATTGAATTTCTGCAATAATTTATTACACCTTCTCCTGCTTTATGGACTACAATCAATGCAATTCTCTTGGCTGATATTTTCTGATAGCTCTTATAAATTTTAGTCAAATTAGAAGATCTGCATCATCTCCTAGATATTATTTAAGCAAGAAGATGGATATACAAGTACATATACATATTTACCAATAAGCAATTATCAGAGTGAATTCAAAATTTTAATATTTAAAATGTTTTTTAAGTAATATTTTTTTACTTTTAATTTTGTAGGATTCTATGACATGAGAAATTGTCAAGGAACTATGCAAGCCATTTAAATGCATAGGATCTCATATAAAATTTGACGTGACGTCTCCCTCAAATCGATTAAAATCATGGATGTTCTTGAAAAGATAGGCATCATTGAACTTAACCCATTGTATAAAGTTAATATTTTTGTTCTAAAAATTATCGTTTAACATTTTATATGTCCGAAGTTTTCTTGGAACCCAAGTCAATGACGATAGGCCTCTTACGTCAGCTAGTTCACACCCTAAATATTCCTCTCACTCGTACCCAAATCGTTATCGTCCAACCCTAACCAGATGGTGCCACGTAACACGTTAATCATCGCTTTTGACCAAGGTCTTCCAACAATCACCGACGTGGCGCGTCCACTAACATGACAGACGAAAACGTTTACTATCTAGCGCTGTGCCAGATAACTCGAGGGGGTGACGCAATAAATGCGCTAATTCGAGGCGGACTCGAAACCAAATAATTAAATGGGAAGTGTAATTAATTTGATTGGCATTTGGAATCCGCCGACTCGCCTCACCGACGTCTTATAAATACCCTCTTTCTGTCGCGTTCAGAGGAAGCAAACTGCATTCGTTGTTCGTTTCTTCGTTTCGGTCAACAAAACCCTAGTCTCTTGTTTCTCGACGCATTTCTCACTGTTATCTTACGAATCGGTAAGCTTGTTTGGTTTTTTATTCGCGTTAAGAAGTTTGTAATCAATTGTGACGATTTTTGCTGATTTATGTGCTTTTTTATTTTTTAAATATGTGTTTGCGTAATGGCGTATGAATATGTTAGATGGATGAATAGTGAAGGCGCTTCTGTAGGTATCTTAATTTTTTTTTTTGGGTTAGTTTTATGATGTAAAGAGCTTTTCTGTTCTAATTGGGCTTGAACCTTAGGGTTTTGTTATTTTCAACTGTAAGCTTGCGAGGTATCTTTATTTATTTATTTTTTCGTTATAGTAATTTGTGTTATGAAGTGATAAATAAATCAAGCTACATTATTAGCTTTCTATGTGATTATGGGTCCACAGTAGGTTTGTTTCTTCTTTCGTTCTTTTCTTTATGTTGTGAATGTAAACGGAGACGGACGGTTGTTGTTGCTGTGGTTTTTGGCCTCGTTTCTTCATTGCCTTGGTTCATTTGTTGTGCAATAGCTATTTAATTGCTCTGTTCTTTTGCTTTGTTACACTTCTAACGCATTTTTTGTCATCATAGGTCAGATGGCGGCCAAACCTCTCACAACTGAGGCAATTGCTCTTACAGAGAAGAAAATGGACATGACATTAGGTATGTTATAACAGCAGTATCTTTTTCTCTTACTTTTTTCGTAATTTGCATATAAATTATTGGTTACTCATGGATTTTGTTCTTTGCATCAACATAGATGATATTATTAAGATGTCCAAGAATACTGCCACTAAATCTAAGAGGCAGCAAAGACCTCCGGTAAGAAACTAGACTTTGGAAGCGCATTTTTCCATTGGTTTCTTTTTCTTTCATCCTTTTTTTTTGGATGTTTGGTTAATGTATTAGTCCATCTTATTTTTATGCAGAATAAAAGTCAGAAAGTAGTTTTCAATAATGCTATTCAAGAGAAAGCTCTAAAATTTCGGCAGTATATGGGCTCAAGATCCTCTGTTAGACAAGTATGTAAAACATTGCCTGCTTACTTGAGTAACTTGTACCAAGTTATAGCTTTTATGTAGGAGTCTGATATCCTTGTTTACAAATGGTCATCAGGGTGTTCTAGCTCAGAGAAGGTCACATTTTCAAGGTAACCATTTTCCTCTAGCAACTGAGGCTGCAAGGAAGGCTGTAATTGCTCCTGCTCGCAATAGAGGTTTTAATGGTAGCAGGGCGGCTACTAAAATGAAAAGAGCAAGGTATTATTCTTCTGTTTGAAGTTAGTTGTTGCTAATATTATTATAAGATAATTTAATGATAGTGGCAGCAGTAATAGCCCATCTGATTTAAATATAATTAAATTGATGTTTTGCAGGTAAATCATGGTCCTATAATATTGATGGCTCTGCCATGTGCTTCGGGTTAATTTATGCCTACTCACGTAATCTAGTAGAACTCCATGTTTAACTGTGGCAAGTGGCCAATCCAATTGGGGGTTTTAAACTGTAGGCTGTTGCTGTTCCTGCAATAAAGAATAGTATGTCTGCATAATAGTCTTCATAAATGTGGTGTGATAAGTTAATGAATTAGGTTAAGTGGCGTATATTTCCTTGGATGTTGGTACCTGTTTTTTGGAGATGCGGGTATATTATTTGGGTTTGAAGCTTTGAATCATAAGTGATGAGCAGAAGATATAAATCAAAGGAGAAGGGTTAAAACCCCAAAATAAAAAGTTCTTTAATGGATCTAATGTTATTCAAGCATTATATTTTGATGAGAGTTACCATTTGCAGCGTTGAACAGATTAATGCTAGGTTGGTGATTGCTTTGGTCGATCTGTTTCTCTCCTTGTCTACTTGTCATCAATGGGTTAGATTGTGGAATGGGCATGGCATTTGTGATTTATTAGTATCTTGGTTCTGGTTTTGTGTATCTGGAGTTCTACTCTTACTGTCTTCACCTTCATGCTAATATTTCATAGGATTGGGGTGAATTCTGCTGCTTTTCTCTTCGGATAATGTCATTTATCCTGTTGGTTCAGACATTTTGCTTTAGCCTATTTTCACCAATTCATTTGGCCACTTCTAAGATTTTTTTTTTTTTTGATGATTTGGAAAGATAATGATGGGGAGATGCACTTGTATGTGCACCAGTAGTGTTATTTTCTTTAAGGAGATTTCTGAACTCTGGAACTTGCATTGTTTCCTAGTCAGTTGAGCGATACTCATCTTTCTGTGTGTTTATAATTTTTTCTCACCTCTTCATTGGTGATTGGATTGCCTTATTCTCTAAGAACCTTGGGTTGGAATTGACAAAACTGAAAAGAATGTTTAGATGAATAATGATTGGTTAACACAATCTGGGCTCTGCTTTTTGGACGGACATGGTTCGTGCTTTAAGTTAACATAACTAATGGGAAGAATCTGAGTCTTGTAAATGTTGAATTTGGGGCACTGTAGTTCAGATGCTATAAATATTAGAAGTTCCAGTGGATTCAGTAGCCGGTCTGCTGTTTTTTTTGTTTCCAAGAAGTGTTGGAAGCTGCTCAGGAGCAATTCTCATGGACTGCTTGGAGAGTTGGACCTTGCGGTTGTTCCCCAGTTCTGCTGCTATCTGAGTTCTTTATCTGTTTTGTATGCTGTCGAGCATTTCCTTTTGAATTTGAGGCTTGAACACCAGAGCCATGTTCTGCCATTTTTGGGGGATTTAAAAGGAATCACTTTGCAGAGCGGTCTACACTCTTCTTGAAGTGCCTGTTTTTAACCTGGAGTGGTTTGTGTTATCTTTCTTTTTAGTTGGATGTAATAAGAATCCATGATGGTAAGACTTTGATTCTCAATCTAAGTGGATCTGTACTGCATACTAGTTTTTAAGTGACAAGGTTGTGAGGTTACTGGTATCTTGAATAGTAGTTGCATCTCTTATCAGAGTTGGTTCTTGATGTAAATTCTGCTTCTGTTCTCGAATCATTTTTTTTCCTTATTTATGCAGGATTGGACCTCTGCCAATTCAGAACAAGGCTGCCAATGGGGGTTTCACTGCAAAGGTATCATTTTGTTTCATCAGTACATTGGACGACCCGACAAAATTTTCTTCAATTGCGTATGTTCAGTTCAATGATTGATACCGGCTAGAGTCTCTGTTTTTTGTGGTTGTGGAGGCATGTATTGAGTAACTCAATCCATTTCACTGGTTCTTGACGTGGGGTTATTTTTTGAATGGTATTTGAAGGATGGTGGAGAGGTCTCATACATGTAGTAATGCTTGAGTTTTAACACAGCTTAGCTGTGTGTATGACGATGGCATTCTGTGGGTATCAAATGGTTCATGAGAAGCTCTATGAATAATTAGATTTACTGGAAATGGGACATATTAGTATTATAGGTTGATCTGACTAATCTGCTGGTTTTTAATGTGTTGCAAGACCATTGATTTGACAGCATTGCTTTCGCAGCATTTAGTATTTTATTTGCTTGAGCTTGCTATTGAATATAAGTAAGCAAAATTGATGAGTAAATATTCTGTGCAGTCGCAGCAGCAGGATAATGGAGTGTCTAAGCAGAGGCCTCAAACACTGGATTCACTTTTTGCCAATATGAAGGAGCAGAGGATGAGGGTCTTCTCACGCCCGAACTATGGTGTACAACGCAATGCCGGAGGGCCAGGAGGACGGCCGAGGCTGCCTTGGGCAAGAGGCCGATTTGGAAACTGATGCGTTTTAGTTGGTGGGATTTCTTAGTGCAAGGGTTGAGCCGTTTATTGTCATCATATGCAGTTGGTACAAGTTGCCATGGCTGAGAATGCTTGAGATCAAAGTCTTTTCTATTTGGTTTTTTTTTTTTCTAAATCCCACTGCCTCTATCATCAACCTCTTTGATTATGGACTTCATCTTGTACTTGTTGGATCATTTGATCAATGTATAGCTTCAGTCTCTCTCTTTATATTATTGGCCGCAATGGATGCATTTTCATTTTCTCTTCTGGCCACTTAAAACCAGTAGTTGATTTGAATCACATCGGATGTAAGATCGTCTCTGATTCCACTCTGCGTTTAAATGTCGTGTGGATTATCTGAGCTTTCTAGCAATTTTAAGGGTGGTTGTGTTTATTAATGTTAGGCCTTGGGCAATTAAAAGCTAATTACGTTGACTAATGATTTTATTCTGGTTCCAATTTAACCGGTGTCCATATTTCTCTCATGGAGAGTATGGGATTCTGAATACATAATTTTATGACTTAAGTGTAGTGCTTATTCTTTTCTTTTCCCTTAACAAAGAGTACTTTTTTAATGTGTAATGTTATGTATATAAATTTTATATTTTAATTTTGTATACAAAATTATGTAAGTAATTATTGTTTTGATTTTCATATATATATCTTATCATTTATTCGATGTCATATTAATTTTGTATAAAAATGCGATGTAAACTTTAAATATATAGAGCATTACACTTTTTGAATTGGTTTAGAGCTGTTGGTGTGAAATATTGGTTCAGAGCTGTTGGTGTGAAATATTGGTTCAGAGCTGTCGGTGTGGTGTGGTTCGGTTGATGATCACTGAACTGGCATCCGTTTTATACCAACTAGAAGAATGTAAGATAACAAGAGACTATTGAAGTATCATCAACTAGAAGAGTTATATTAATCTTAAATAATTTACAACCATCGAAACCCTTGTCCTGAAGGGGGAAGAATAAGATGCATGCAATGCTATGTTCTAATTAAGCTAGAAGGTATCAGTAGCCCTTTTCGATATCCACTTTTCTAAATGGGAATGTGAAGGAGCATCGAGAGTTATCACTCTTTTAAATGGAGAATGTGGAGGAGCTTCAATAATATCCACCTTTTGTGAATGTGGACTGCGGAGGAGCATCAAGAGGATCGACCTTGAATACTGGAGAAGCATCGTTGGGATCCGGTTTGAAGATGGGAGGAGGTACATCATGTATCTTCTGGGGACCTCTAATGAAGCTCATTACTTCCAAACCAATAAACGTGACTACAAAAGTTGCAAGAGAAACTGCGAATGTTACTCTGACAAGTGTACAAGCTTTTCCAATTTGGATTCCGAACACAATGTTGAGATATGCTGCCATGATCAGCAACACCCCAACCCAGCGATGGTATAGAAACCAAACTTTGTAGGATTTGGATTCGGCTTCCTTTTCTGACTTCACAATGAATGTTAATATCTGACAACGTCAACCCATAATAACATTTTAGTTAGTCAATTTCAAATATCTATTACATTTCATGCTTCATAAACTAGTTTAAAAAAAAATTGAAAAAAAAATCAACCTGAACTGTAGCGAACATAACTAAACCAATGCCGATTTTTCTATGTACTTCAATCCATTTTCTTACTTGCGGATCCTTCTCGTTTTGATCCATCACTGATTTTCCATTAGACACACAAGCAAGTCCAATGCTAAATCCAAGAAAATTAAGAACTGAATGACAATAGAACCGAAAGTGATCCGAGTGCCTAAAATGTCTTGGTATAAGTGCACCTATAGGAATGAAAGTACCCCATCCTATAATGCCTAGTAGTCCATGAGTCTGCTTCAACGATTCTGGGGTTACTAATGCAGCAGGTGGAGTACCTGTAGCAGAGCACGACTATTTAGCATTCGCAAAATACTAACACATACAACTTGACGTGATATGATGCAACTTAAAAGGAAGGGAAAAACCTGCAGCAAAGTCGATTGAAGTGGACTTTCTATCAACATGTTTCGTCAAAGTATTTCCTCTCGGAATCCCATCTCCCAAAGCCAATATAATTTTTTGAAGACCACGTTGTTCCTCAAATTTGATTTGAAATGCCATATAAATGAAACCTTCTTGACGAGCAACAACAGGTGCAACGTTTGTAAGCCGCAATTCACCTTYGTCTGCTTTCGCTTGGGATGGCTCGTAACCCTCCAAATAATACTGCTTTATGCTTGATTTTCCATCTTCATCAATCCATCAGACCATCGCACTTGAGCCTTTCATTTTTCCATCCTTAGAAAATCCAATTCCGAACCATTGAGTGCTGTAGTTGCCCATCAACACCAATGTGCTAACATTATTCACATCCTGATTAAACTGCAGTCAATCCACCATGAAACTTAATTTATCGGAGAAGTTAAGACTGAAATTTTTTTGGTAGCTATCTGCTAAAGAAAGTTGGCGTAAGCATAATACTTAACTAATATCTAGATACTTTTTTAAGTGTCCAATCTAAAAAGTTAATTTACATGGTCGAGTGACCAATCTCTTTTTCAAACTTCAGTCTCAATGAGACTTCTTTGGCGCAAGGTCCAACAACAACCTCTCATTGCGATGCCCTGACGTGGTTTTGATACCACTTGAATGGAGGTGATTAGCCTCTTTATAAATCCTAAAACCCTCCCCTTAATCATTAAATGTCAACTCAACATAATAATGTGAATGAAAAACTATGAAATATTGATTTGTACTTCTTTCAACAATTTTAAATATAGATTTGTAAGAACTAATATATGAACGAGTATCATAGATGACACAAAACACACAATATCTTGACCGTATATGCAAGAAAACAATTAAAAATAAAAGAAGAAGATGAAATGAGGCTTACACTTAGAATGAAATCGCGCCAAAGAGGAGTGCAAGTGAAGCCAGTAAGAGCGTTTTATGGATGGGAAAGATATTTAGTCGGTTCGTTTCTGCAAACAGACCAAGCTAGATTTTCTTTTTCATCACCAATGGCCAAGGTCGACGTTTGTGATTCCAATAAAATAATTACCAACATATAAAATACATAGCAAAGCCGCAGGCACAAGATTTTAGAGACTGGATCCATCATAGCTTTCCAAAGCATATATATGTATACAATTTAGCAGGAGTTATCTCCAGTACTTTTGCATCCGTGATTGAGTTGATTAATATCAGATTTCTTCAGTATCACGTAGAATTAGAAATGAGACATTGAGTTCAACTCAAAAGTAATTCAAGTACCACTGATCATGCCAAGAACAAAAACTAGATTATTTCATGATCTGGTAAAAAAGATATTATGAAAATTGTGATGATCATGCATGGCATAAGCTAGTGCTGATAATACCTTCCACCAATTCTTCCGAATGTCTCGTTAAGATTAACCCATGTTGTCCTGTCCTTCGATGTTGTACACAAACCATAACGTGAAACTCTGTCCGGAGAGCAACCCCACGTGTGTGGATTGGTTAGATGCAAGTGTCAAATGTAAAGAGTTTAGCAAATTAGTATTTGATCATGACTCTTCGAATTTGAAACACTGATACTATATCTAGCTTGTACAATATTAGCAATGTAACTATCAAAAATCGTTTATAAACTCCACCATTTTCCATTTTTTAAGTCACTTGTATATGATCATCTTGTTCCCTATATCGCTTCAGCAAGGACACAGACACTAGCTTTTTCTCGCATTGTTGCAATCAGTATCTTACATTACATCAACCCTTCTCCCTTTTGGGCTTAAATTGAAACCAAATTGATTCCAGCATGGGCTATATATCTGAGAACCGTTTGTTGCAGGTTACAAATATAATCTCATTAGATAAACTTCAATATTATGCCAGCATTTACTGTATTTGGTTCCTTAGATTAACATAATGGCATATACAAGTTAACTTACAAATGGTTTTAGTTAATATTCATTTCTGATGAATTGATGTTAGCTTGATTTCCATGGTAATCAAATGGGCACAAATGAATAAGAAATGTCATATTAATCTCTCTTGTTAGATTTTTTACAAGATTTTTTATTTTATTTTTATATTTTTAATAATTATTGATTAATTATAATCTGATTATAAAAGAAAGAAAAAAAATAATTATTCTTAATATGAACTTAATAAATTTTTAATTATTAAATTATAATGGATCATTGATTATGAATAAATATAAAAAATTAAATNAAAAATTAAATTATAATAACCTGTCGTATATTTCTTATAAATATAAATATAAATATAAATAAATAAATAAATATATATATATATATATAGACACACATGATGGGTTCAATATTAATAAATAAATCAATTTCTAAATCTCCAAGACAGATAATCTGGACCTCACTACTCCAATCAACGACTCACATCCATTGTAACCATATACAAACACGCAGATAATCATTCCTCTTATATTGTATTGACGACCACTCGTTTCTCATCTCTTCGTTCGCAAACCAGCAAACACATGTAGAGACTCAGACTCTGCTATTTACACAGCTTTCTGTTTTGGGTTATCAGTTCGCTAAGTTGAGAGATGACANCTGAGCTTGAACTTGGGTTCTCCTTTTCTGTCTGGTTTAGCCACTCCACGCGTCTCAAAGCTCTATGAAACCTGTCCAAACAGCTACAACACTACTGCTATCTTGTCTCTCTTATTTGGCAGCCGAAGTAGACCTGCAACAACGTTAAGAACTTTCAGGATGAGAGCTTCGTTGAGTGAGAGCGACAACAGGGTTATGGAGGTTCTGGACGAGGAGTTTCTGAGTAGAGTCTCGGGTGCCAAGGATGCAAGTGAAGTGCTGGAGATGGTTTCTGATAAGTCTAAGACAAGTGGTGGCGTTTTGACTGTTGATGACTGTTGTTTGATCATAAATGCAGCCATTGATCGTGGTAATACTGACCTCGCTTTGTCCGTTTTCTATGCCATGCGCTCTACATTCGATCAAGGTACACCTTTGATTTAAGGGTAGCCATAATGTGTTTTCGTAACAGTACGAAGATTGTATGATTGTATAGTTTTATTATGAAGATGATTTGGACGATACATTTAATGATTTTTACTTCTTTCGTTAAATTTTTAATTATTAAATACAATTTTCTAAAGATTTTACACTATCTTTTAAGGTATACATGTTAAGATTATCCTGACTTAATTGTGAATAAGTCTCTTTTATCGTGATCTCAGCCCAGTGACATTGTTAACGATTATACTTACATGTGCAGGTGTTGGTGAAAACGATAGTTTTGTTGATAGATGGAAATGGTCCAGGCCTGACGTAAGTGTCTACACATCATTAGTTCAAGGTCTTGCAGCATCATTAAAGGTGTCAGATGCTCTAAGGTTGATTGGAGATATTTGTCGAGTGGGAGTTTCTCCTGGGGAGGAGGTATGAAACTAATTGTTGTTTCACTCATGAAGGGTTATATTGAAGCATCAACGCATTCTATTAACCTTTTCAATATCTATTACTTTCTATAGCTAATTTGTGGCTTTAGAACTATTGCCTTTTTTCTCTTTTTTAATTTTCTACAGGTTCCCTTTGGTAAAGTTGTGAGATGTCCAAGTTGCTCGATAGCTGTAGCAGTTGCTCAGCCGCAACATGGTGTTCAGGTATATACATTACACACACACACAAAGGTCTGATAATGATCTAGCCTTTATTCTGTCTTAGAGAACATCTATTGTTTTCCAGGGTAGCTTCTATAAAAGAAAAACCAAAAATTATGATCATTTTGTCTTGATTTATACTTTAGCTCTTTGTTTACATTTTCAATTTGCTATATTAGAAATCAATCAATGGAGCATATCAACTGATTAGGATAACTGAGCTAGAAAAAATCCTTAACCCCAAGTTGCAATTTGGAAAGTCCCCAGCCTTATATACCCCTGCTTATTTCAAAGTAACAAAATCCTTGTTTTACTTTCGTGATTGAATTTTTTTCCTTTTTTCTCCTGTTTATTCTTAATTCTTATAGTAAGCATCTGATTAATGTTTTCTGCCACTCTGCCGTTGTTTAGATGTGTAACTTTCGCCCTTGTTTTCCTTGTTCAGCATGCCTGAGTGCATCTAATTTAATTAGAATCTTAGATAACTTGAATTCCAAAAGATTTCGTAACAAGTGTACCGGTATTCTGATGGGGTCCTGATTGAGTAATGGCAAATGAGTGGTAGTGTCTGATTTTTGTTCTTTGAATATTTAGTTGTTCTGGTGGCATGAGTTTCTTTAGAGCATACCAAGCTTTATGTTTCTTAATATTACTTGTAACACTAATTGCATGATAGTTTACTAATTTGGAGGCAATATTGCTGCTGCAACAGATTGTACCTTGTGCCAAATGCCGCTACAAATACGAGCTTGTCTCTGGTGACATTGTCAGTATCAATTCCGAAGAAATCAGGTTGGTTTGTTTCTGTCTGGTTTATTATATGTCAAGTGAATTGTCCGTCACAAAAAATTTTCAATTGGTTTTGCCTTGATTGTTATATTTGCATTTTTTGTTGTGATTAATAGTTTGAAACTTGTAACCAAAGCATGTTAACAGGTTTATAATTATAGAAGATAAGCTTCAGAGTGTTAAAATTTAATTTACCAAATTTCAGTTTTGTGTTAATGACTCAATATATTCGTGTATGGTGTTGATGCTGTGATATTCACTTGTTCTAAGGAACTCCTCCTGCCGAACGCAGCATGGATATTCCAGCATGGAAGAGGGGGCTAAGATTTCTTCAGATAACGAAGCAAAACATTCCTGCTGCCGTGCACTCTATTGTGGTATAATTTTCTTGATTCTGAAATCTTAATGTCCAAATGCAAATTCATCTATCTTGTAAATTTATCAGGTCCTTACGTTGACTATATGATCATACAAAAATAGATTAAACTATTCAATTTCCTAATGGCTATGCTTAGTTGACTTACCTCTCATGACCCTCTTGTAATCAATTCTTTACGCCCCCGTTTTCCAGGTTCAGACTCCTTCTGGTATGGCAAGGACACACAGGTTTGCCACTGAAACAGTTGATCTCCCGGCACAGGAAGGAGAAAGGGTAACAGTTGCTTCTGCAGCTCCATCAAATGTCTACAGGGAGGTGGGCCCCTTTAAATTTAGTCCAAAGGCTCCCAACTTCTACCCTGGAGAACCTATGTGCCTGACAAACCACAAAGATGGCAGGGAATCACCATTACTGAGAGCCCCTACTAAAGACGGAAACTCATCGTTACTCAACCCATTCAGTCTCATCCCTCTTCTGGCTGTTCTGGCCACGGGTGATGCTGCCTCAGGAATAATTGATCCTAGCTTGCCTCAGCTACTTTCAGTTGCTGCTGTTGCATCTCTTGCTGTTGGAGCAACTTTAAACACTGTGGTTCTTCCCGAACTGAATCAGGTAAGTTAATATCTTTTGTTGTTTTTATACTATATTTTCATTGGTACTTTCGTACCTTGTGAAATATTGCTATAACTGAGATTCTAAGCCTTTTGTTAGACTGTTCTATCATTCATGAAGTCATCGTGAAACTGTAAACTTTTGTTTGCTATCATTCTAAAGCAGAAGATGATCGATACTTTGGTGATTTTCTCTTCAGTTTGAAGAATCAAATGTTTGTTTTATTACAGTTTCACTTCTGGGAGTAGTCTAAAGACAGGCCTCCCAACTATCCTCTTTTGCAAATTCATCTAAAAGGATACAGCTAACTTCCAAAGTATTAGTTATTTGTTATTCCTTACAAAAGATGGGAACACCTCTTTTGTGTCTATGATTAATGTTCATCACATAAACCTTAATAAGTCTAAGAATTCATGGGATATTCTTGAATTAACAAAAAAACTTGATTGAGTTATCGTATTTCTCAAGCTGCCAGCTGATTGATAATACTGTGTCAGTCAGCTTGGTTTAATTTGCTTTTGTGTAATAATTTTACTATTTATGTAGAGTTCTAGGAGATGATAGAAGTGCATATTTCTTACTTTATTTATTGATTGATGGTGTCAGCTTCCTCAAAGGTCGGTTGATGCAATTGCTATCAAGCAACAACTTTTATCTCAATATGACATACTTCAGTTTCGTATCAAGGACCTTAAACAAGCTGCTGAAAAAGAGGTATGCTCGCTTGCAAGTTTTGACTTGGTAGCACCAGTTAATTACTTAGGTTTTGGTGGCTTCAGGCAGGCCTGGACCGAACCTTCATAATGTAATTTGTCATAATTAATTTAGTTTTCTGTTCTTTTTGGCTATATGAAAAATTAGTTTCCTGTCAATATTAGTGATCGTTACTGAATTTTGTTGTTTTTATCATAATGAATGGAAATTCTAAAGTTATTGCACTTCTGCTGTGAACTTTATAAAGAATTTTTTACTGTACATTGGTTTGTGTGCGTATAATGGGGTTTTCAACAAGAATTAATGAAGTTGGCAAATCCTTTAATAATGTTTTATTCTCTTACAATTTCTCAGATGTTCAACACATTTTAGAGGTATTCATCACTCATCATTACAAATAATAATTATTTTCACCTCTTTCACTTTATCTCTTCAAACATACACCAGATTGATGTGGTTATATGAGGAGTTTGCTGATTTCATGTGTAAGGTTTGGATGTTGGCTCGGATGTGCCAGCTGGAGAACAAAATTTATGCTGTGGGAGAACCCTCTTACCGGTGAATCTTCTGAACATTGCTAGAGTTCCTTAATAATTTACAATGATTGCTGAAAGTGATAGGAATTTACATTGAATTGACTACAAATTTGTCAAAGGGGCATTAGTTGTTCCTTGGTTGAAATTTAGTTTGAAACAATTGATTCCTTCTTTCCAGTGCTCGGAAAACTAGAGTAAGAAGGGTGCGTGAAGGCTTGGAAAATTCCCTCAGGGGACGGATTGAACTGATTGACAGCTACGCAAAGGTGTGTTTTCCAGAATGAGAATGAATACCTTAACTCCCTATCACCCCACATATATATCCAGTTTCTTCTTCCATAAACAATAAATTAATGCAAACCAGTTACATCAATTTTTCAGATTTCTTCCATGATTGAAATTGAAGTAGAATTGGACTCTGATGTTCTAGCTGCTGAAGCAGTGAGCAGTGCTGTAAGTGCTACATATGAATATTATAATCTCTTTATGTCCTCCACTGACCTAAATTATTTAATTGAGTGATTATGGATTGCAGGAAAGCATTTCAGAACAGATACAGCAAATCATGGAACTAGAAAATCTTGAAGAGGCATGTTTCTTTCTCTTGCAACACATAATTTACTGTTGCAAAACTCAAAAAATATATTTATGTATAGAAAAAGAGATGAGGGAATAGAAATCTGCCACTTAAGATTTGCTTGCTCGAATCCAAGAGCAGTTTTTCATTGCTATATGGTATTAGACATCTGACTCCTAATAGATGAAATGCTGAGCATGGACTCATTCTGCTACTTGCACTTTACATACGTACACAAGAGGATATAATTATTCCCAGTAGATATAGGTTTATTTTTCCTGCAATTTTCTTTTGACTATGATCTTGGCAATGTTGTATTACCCGAGTTTTTAATCTAAACGCATAGTCCTGCTCGTCATTCTTTTTCGCTTTCCTCTTTTGATGCAGAAATGGAGACTGCAAGCTGAAGCTAATGATGAGGCAGAAAGACTTATCAGTTCCGAAAATACGCCCACAGAACAGGTTTAAACATCTCAGTGGGAATTAATTTTGGCCAAATTTAGTCTACTTTGCATGGTTTTCCGACCCATGTGGTTACCCGAAAGATTTTTCGATTGGATCAGACAGAAGCAGAGTGCCAGTTCATCTTACATGAAAATCAAACGATTGTGAACAATACTATGCCTAACAAATGACTCAAAAAGATGCATGATTGGAGATGGAAAATGGCAGGATCAAATGCTAGAAGCTTGGTTTTGGCACACATAAAGCCCTGTTCCAGCAACTAATTGAGCAACTCAGGTTGAAATTAACAACACTTTTGTAATTTATTATGTACATGAATATTGTGTATTGGAATTGTGAAATTGTATCAACAAAGACTGAATGCTTTGTATCGGAATTCGCTCATTTCTTTTTAATTCTTTGATGCAATCTGAAAGAATTGTTTGCCTTTTCACCCTCATAACTTTGGTGGCATGCAAAATTTTTGGTCCACATTCTTTATTCTTTTTCTGAGTCCTTTTTCACTCACTTAAAACCGTATTATTCATTCGTTGCCTGAACCTTTGGTACAAGGAACTTGGAGTTGGAGTTAGCTGTACACAGATTTGTTGGTTACCCGTAAAACCAAATTTAAAATTGCTTCTGGCTCAAGTAACACATGAACTAAGTTAGTTAATTATTATTATTAAAAAAAAAAAAAATCTTAGCTTTCATGGTCGGTGGATGTGTGGGGTGGGTGGGATGGAATCTATGTTCATGATAATTGCGAAATCATTAAACATAGCTCTTTCTTTCTTCCCTTTTATGCGATGAGTCTCTGAATGGTGCAAGCAACTCAGGAATCAAATAGCTCCTATTGAAAGGCTCT
>JANLJB010000394.1:0-10034 GCA_026212285.1 Bursera cuneata
CTCCCTGTGGATTCGATACCTAAAGCTACGCTACAACAACCGCTTAGCCGAAGGTTAATTTTGAGCGTGATCATTGCTCCAATGTCAGACCAGAGGTAACCCCAATCTTATCCTCAGTTTTAGTTTAAACTCACCCTTTTGTGGAAAAACTGGCTAAGTATCTATTTCCTCCTAACTTCAACCCGCCGTAACTATTCTTTTAAGACGGGCAAACTAACCCTCTTGAGCACATTGAGACATTTATAACTTGCATAACCATTTACAACCTTACCAATGCAATGTTATACAGAACATTTATGCTCACTCTTAGCGAACCTACTAGGCAATAGTTTCAAACTTTAAAACCAAACAACATCTCGATCACTCGCCAACTATATGGCTACTTCATGGAATACTTTAAGGCTTCGAAAGACCCAAGGAAGTACCTCCATATGATAGCCAACATCATATAAAAGGATGGGGAATCGACACTTGAATACATACAGCGATTCCACCAATAATTTACCACGCTAGCGGCTTCCAAATAAGAAAAGTTCTCCAGCCATATTTATTCAAGCTTTAAGATGAACCAAATCTAGAAGCACCTACTTGACTTCCCAGTTTCAACTTACAAAGAAAGTTACATCATCGTCCTCAACATGGCCTATACTAATGAGCCTACTAATTAGAAATTCTAAGAGCAAAGAGGCAAGATGATCTCGAGTAAGAAGCAGAAAGAGTAGCTTCCAAGATGAAATGAAGAGATATCAACGGATGCCCTCGCATCAGTTAAGTCCCCGTGGAGACTAGTCTCAACAATACATAATGAGGCTTTTGCCTCAGCGCCCTCCTTCGCGGCTAGAAGTGCACCATACCACGTACCCCTTACAAAATGATCATCCACAACAACCCTATCGAGATGATTGTTGCCTAGTGTTTCACTCCACATAGGTTGATTCAACAATTATACAAAGCTCACTGACCTCATCAACTACATATATCTCACAATGCACTCCACCTGCATCTTCCATAAACAAAAACCGATTAAGCCTAATCCCAATGGAAGGGGAAGTGACAAATTTTGCATATTCTATAAGCAATATGGACATAACATAGCAGATTGCTTCAACCTTAAGGATCACATTGAGGAGTTAACCCATGATAAAGAGTTGCAAGACTTCATACCATGATTGAGAGATGCCAAAAGGCGATATGAAACCAAGCTCGACAAGTAACCAATGTATAAAGACACGATAGAGATAACGCTCCCAAGCAGTTAAAATCCTTATGATTTCAGGAAAAGCAAATCTAGTAGGAGACTATAGGAACTCTAAAAAAAATATGCTAAAAGAATTGAGAAAGAAATATTCATGGCAAGCACCAGTAGAAAGCCTTTATCTATATACTTCCTAATCATAATCTTGGAGGAAGATGCAAATGGGGTAGTGCACCCCGACAAAGACACGATGGTCATCTCAATGATAATTGGAAATTTTGAGTGTGAACAGATCCCATTGACACTAGGAGTTCAACGAACATTTTATACAATGACAAGATGGAACTTCAACTATCTCAACTGTAAATGGTTCACATACTGCTGGTGGGATTTTTTGAAAAGGAAGTTAAAGCTCTCAGTATGATAAGCCTATCAGTTAGGGTGGTTGAAGGAAGCCTTAAGTTTGTATTTATGATTGAATTCACTATTGTGGACTGACCTAGTGTGTATAATGTCATATTGGGAAGGCCCTTCCTGGTGGAAGCCAAGGCCATCATCTCAGTATACCACCAAGTAACCAAGTTCTCTACCAAAGAAGGGGTCGGGGTAGTATAAAGCAATCAGCGAGCTTTATGTAACTTTTATGTTCTGGTTGTCAAGCTATGCGTAATGATCAATAGAGTTCAAGCTACCGAAGTTAAGCCAATAAGTAGAGCATCAGTGTTTAAGCTATTAAAGCTATGCCACCACGTGGCATTGGTGATCAAGCAATCGAAGCTATACCATTACATGGAACTGGTGATCAAGCAACCGAAGCTATGCCATAACATGGCATTGGTAGGAGAGCTACCGAAGAAACGCCACCGGATGGAGTCAATGATTGAATCACCATAACAACAGTACCATGTGGCATAAGTGACAGGGCTACGACAATAAAGGACTAACCAAATGTTGGTTTAATCAAATTGGACCCAAGGATAGAATGGAGGAACAACAGGCTAAATCATCCAATGAAATAAGTCTTTTATACCTAACCCTAAATGCCCAGAAAAAGTGGTAAAAGTAGGTAGTCAAGCTATCACTCGTTTTAAGAGTCGTCCAGAACTTGCTTCATGAATATCGAAATGTCTTTGCTTAGACATGCTCGACATTGATCCTGCCCTTATGTGTCATCGCTTGAACATCAATCCAATGGTCAGGCTAAAAGGCAAAAGCGACTAGTTTATGATGCAGCTCGGCTTGAAGCCATGACAATTAAGGTGGATAAGCTTTTGAACATCAGGTTTATACATGAAACCGGTTATCCTTCATGGTTGGAAAATCCTGTTTTTGTGAAGAAATTAAATAGGAAGTGGAGAATGTGCATTGACTTCACTGATTTGTACAAGGCTTGTCCAAAGGATAGTTTACCTTTGCCTCAAATCGATCAACTCGTTAATGCTATAGTGGGTCACAAATTGATGAGATTTATGGATGCATTTTCACCAGATAACCAGATAGAAATTTACTAGGCTAGCAAGGAGAAAAAAGCCTTTATGACCAACCGAGGCTTATATTTCTATAAGGTCATGCCATTTAGGCTTAAGAAAACTGGTGCAACATATCAACGGCTAGTAAACAAGCTGTTTAAAGATTAAATTGATAAAAACAAGGAAGTCTACATTGAAGATATGTTAACCAAATCACTATCGCCAAAAACCACGTCAACAACCTCCAGTAAATGTTTGATGTGTTAAAAAAGTTCAACGTAAAGTTGAATATAGAGAAGTGAGCCTACGGTATCTTGATGGAAAATTTTCTGGGTTTCTTAGTAAAAAAAAAAAAGGCATTAAGGGCAACCCAGATAAAATCAAGGTAATCCAAGAAATGGACTCACCAACAATAGTTAAATAGATTCAACAATTGACCAGAAGGCTCGTTTTCCTCAACCGATTGATCTCTCGAGCTATTGACATATCGTACTTTTTTTGAAGCGATCCGATAGGGGAATAAAATGATCTAGAAACTGAAATGCAAAAGTGTGTTCCATCAGCTCAAGCAGTATTTAGTGAGTCCACTGCTCTTATCTAGCCCTCAAACAAGAGAGATGTTGTACCTCTACCTAGTTGTTTCTCCAATGATGGTTAGCTCAGTTCTTGTCTGTAAGGATAAAGGAATTTAGTGACTCGTATTCTATATTAGAAAATCATTACTAGATGTAGAAACTTGCTACCTGACTACCAAAAAGCTGGGCCTTGCTCTCGTCATTCCCACCCGAAAGCTACGACCTTATTTCCAAGTGCATTCAATCTTTGTAGTCATTAACAGGCTGCTACGACAGATTCTTTAGAAACCAAAACTATCGAAGTAATTGACCAGATGGAACATTGAGACAAAAAAAAATCGACATCATTTTCCTACCAAAACAAGCAATCAAGGCTCAACTTGTTTCTTATTTCATAGTAGAATTTACCAACAGCTCAGAAATGATATAATATTGGAAGAATCGGGAAGGTAGGAAACTAAAACACCCTAGGAAAATCCAAGCCAATTGGAACAGCAAGGCATACTGCCAAACTTCCCTCTACCGAATGAAGCCCTCTACCAACTTAGATCCTTTATGTGGACGGAAGCATTAACAATAAGGGAAGTGGAATGGAAGTCGTGTTAACAAGCCCAGATAACACCCAAGTGTGTTATACATTGAAGTTCATATTCAAGGCATAAAAAAATAAAGCAAAATACGAAGAAGTTTTGGTGGACATAAGAATATTAAGAAGTCTCGATATCTGAAAACTGATTCTGAAGAGTGATTCTCAATTAGTGGGGGGCAAAATCGATTCTAGAGCTCAAGCTAAAGAGAAAAACATGATAGCTTACCTTGAAAAGATTAACCAGTTCAAGGAAACCTTTATAGAATTTGTTGTTGAAAGGATCTAGAGAAAAGAAAATCTACAAGCTGATTTCCTGGCTAAGTTAGCCTCGTCAATGAAATCAAGATGGTCAAAATGGTCCCTCTTGAGCTAACATCGAATCTGAGCATGAAAAAAGCTATGTCTATAGAAGTGGAAATAGTGACCCAACAGCCAAGTCGAATGGATCACATACTAGCCTACATAGCAACTGGTAAGCTCCCAACTAACAAGGCCATTAAAAGAAAACTAAAGTATCAAGTGGCGAATTATACTCTCGTTCATGGAGTTCTCTACAAGAAAGGCTACTTACTTAACATTGTACCTAAGATGTTTGAGCAATAAGGATACCAACTACGAAATGGGAGAAATCCATAAAAGCTTAGCATTTATGGCATTGAGTCAAGGATATTACTAGCTGACAATGCACGAGGATGTAAAAGTTTTCACCAGAATTTATGATAAGTGACAACTTTTTACCAACATTCCATGACAGCAACTCGAGAGGCTTACTTCTTTAAGTTGTCCTTGGCCATTCGTGCAATGGAGAGTAGATCTGATTCGGCATCTACCTATGTCAAAAAGGCAAGTTAAATTTTTAACTTTCGTCCTAGACTACTTTTCAAAATGGGTTGAAACTGAGCCCTTGGCTAGTATTACCAAAAAAAAAAAACAACGAGCTTCATTTGGAGGCTTATGGTATGTCAATTCGATATCCCCCACACTATTATCATCAATAATGGTAAGCAGTTCAACAATGCCAGCTTCAAAATGTTTTACGACACTTTAGGCACCCAACACAAGTTCTCCTTGCTAGTTCATTCGTAAGCTAACAGGCAGGTTCAGGTAGTCAACAAAGAGATCAAGCATCTCTTAAAGCATGCAAAGGAGCGTGAGCTAATGAGCTTCACAATGTATTGTGGACCTACTAAACAACTCTAAGATCAACCATGAGAAGAACACCATATTCCTTATCTTATGAAATAAAGGTTGTAATCCCTATGGAAATAGGAATGTCATCTCACTAAACTATTTCTTATGATTCGTAAAACAACTCTAAGCAGCTACTTGCGTGTTTGAATTTGGTTGAACAAGAAAGGGATACTGCCTAAGTGAGGCTAGCCACATATCAACAAAAAGTGGCACATTTCTACAATTCAATAATTAAACTTAGAAAGTTCATGGTTAGGGACCTAGTGCTAAGGAAAGTAATGCAAAACACCTAAGAAGTGAGAGCTGGGCCCTTGGTCTAAATTGGTAAGAACCTACCAAATCCAGTTAGCATTAGGCACTAGATCATACCAACAAACTCGCATGGACGAAAGTAAAGTATGAAAGTTCATGAAATATTATCAGTAAATGCCCTTGAGCCTCACTCACCGAAATATGACAAGTTAAGCTCCAACTTGAAGTGATGTTTTTTGTTTAAGGCCTTGTGCCCAATCTACCGAAGCGTAGTGAGTTGAACTCCTACCGAAAATGACCTAAGAGTCAATTTTCTGTAATTGGAAAAGTATTGTTCTTTTAAAGGCCTAAAAGCTATTAGATTGAGACAAGTCAAGTGCCTGATCAACTTCAATAAAATAGCAAGGTATTATTCAAAAATTTGTAAGAGTGTTTGGTAGATTTAACCGATCTCTACTATGCTAAAAGTTGTATGCAAAATCTCCCCACGAGGTAGCAAAAACCATTACCGAATCCAAAACAATTCTAAAAGGCAATGTATTGGCAAAATACAACAAACATTCACACATTGCAACCAAGTACCTTGCTAAACAATATAAATATTTTGGTAACCTATAAAAGTATACTTGTAGCTTGACGATGAAAGGGGTCTAAAGTGACATCAAAATAATGAGTGCAGAAGTTGCACTACTCAAAAGGGAAAATCAACTAAGTAAAACTTTTGAAACTCTTAAAAATGTTACAGAAAAGCAAACAAGGAAAACAACTACTAGAGCAGTAATTGTAAGGAAATGAAATTTACAAATGTAAGGAAAAAGGAAAACTAAAGTGTACCATCACTGAATGGGTTAACATTACATCGAGGACCTCCTTCTTCTTCAAAGATTTTATGCCTATTGTAATTGATTCAAGGAATAGTAACAGTTATCATCTTGTCCAAGGACGGGTGGTCCTTAGGGCCTGTAATCCTTTCGATAGCCTTTTTAACCCAAGATTTGCCAAAGAGTAAGAGTTTTAGGAGCTCATAGTATAGCTGAGTGAATTCTTATTACTTAATGAACTTTACCCCCTGAATTGGTACAGGTTTGAGCCTATTCGGTTGGCTTTTCAATAATGACTTTCTTCTTTGCTCTCTTGGCCATACTTTTGGGGTTGAAAGAACGAGAAGTAGGTTGCTTCGATAGAGGTTAAGAAGACTTAGTTTTCCCAAGGCGAAGGTTAGCTACCTTGCAATCGTTTATTTGTTTTGCCATAAGGGCTTCCCTCAAGACAACAAGGTCGTGAGTTTTACTAGTTTTCCTGATAGTAGAAGCATTTACTGATACATGGATACTAAACAATGTCAGCCAAGGATATGAATGACACAAATCAACAATAGGAAAAATCAGTAAATGGGAGAAAACAATCTCACCTAGTTGCTTGCTCATCCTACCAAATTCTTCCTCGATATTAGAAATGTTGGTTTTAGGGCTGCACTCTTTTAAAAGCTTGGGGGTGATCAAGTCTTTCACGTATCGGTGAGAATATGCTATAGCCTTCTGAACATGTTCTAAAGCTTCTTTTAAAAGGTCGATTTGCTTTATATTTCTTGCAAAAATAAGAGAGCAAATGTCAATCAATAACAAAAATGAAGGTAGTTAGATAGCTTCAATAGAATCATATCGATTAATCTACACTACTTACTAGGTTCGATAAACTCACTAGGAGTTGGGGTAGAATAACAGCTAAGAGAGCATTCCATAAAACCATTTGTCTTTCTAACACTAGTTCGATGTGGGGATCCTCTGAAGGATGTGTTTACCATCGGGTCCTTTAATCCCAGGGCTCAAGGCAAAGCCATACCTATCAAATATCTAGTCGACAGGTTTAGGTTTAATAGAATACAGATAGAAGATTTCCCTAGTGAAATCTCATTGTCGTTCGCCGCTTTCCATAGTCGATAAAACACGAGAAAGTATCCTCCACTCATTTGGATTTAGCTAGTCAAGGGCCATACCCAAGTGTCTAAAACACTTGGCAAAGAAATTTTGCAAAGGAAGTCTAGTGCCAAACTAGAAGAAACTGGTATGAAAAATCATTTCTTTATCCTGAAGAGCGAGATCTCTACCCCCACAATCAGTCCTAAATGTCATTATTATGAACCAAATATCATTGGTAGGTATCTACGAAATGGATGCTTACAGAAGTCGTTATCTCGTTAATCATAAAGCTACTAATCTCAGCTTGAACAATAGAACTAAAGCCAATTGGCACCCTATCTTTTAAAGGAGAACTACCTCTAAATGAGACAACTTCTTTACGATTTGAAGTTGACCATCCATCTCTAGGATCATCATCTATGATCCACTTGATTGAGAGGGATTCCTAGCCATTATGTTGGCATTTGTTTCACCAAGAATCACCATTTTAGAATTGGTTGAGCTGGAATTACTTAAATCGGTAGGTTTATGAAATTGATTACAAAAAGTAGAGAGCTTTTCAAAGGGAATCTCGATCTAATACATAAGAGGGTAGAAGTACATGGCTCTCAAAAGAGTAAAGTCTAAAAGGAAATCTTGAGGTAAACTAGCAAGAGGAGTTTGAAAAGTAGGCAAAAAATTAAACGAGGTTGCCTGATCAGAGGAGGCAACGCTAAATAACGAGGCTCAGTAAGTGCTACCAAACGTTACTAGGGGTGCACAAAATGTGAAATCCATTCTTGGAATCAATTGAAGAATGGAGGCACTATTTATTGAGGAATCCACCAAAAAAATCGAAAGATCTAGCCATGTGATCCAACTCTGGATCACCAGTTGATTGAAAAAGTAAGTCAGGATGGGGTAGATCACTTATTTTTGAAAGAAGGTATCGAAGAGTCGGTTTAACAACTAGATGTCACCTACCTATCATGATGAAAAATTAAAGTCACAATGAGCAACTGAAGTGTTCGATAAAGAGTTACGAGGTTTCAAACATTGCTAAAGGCAATAAGCAATGTATCGGTGAAATAATCTACTGAACCTTTAGAAAGTTTAAGTGCTATGATGATCCCTTAAGTCAGATCTATGAATCACTAGCTACCATGGTAATACCTAAGGCAAAGATAGATTGTAAGAGAAATCAACCAAACCATATGATGATTCGGCTGATTCCATTTAATGGTTTGGTCGATTCCATCTGCATCGACAAACAAGGTATGCCTAAGTCTCCTACGCTCAAAAAGATCAAATCCTAATAGTCTACTCAACCAAACAAGCAAGTATGAAGAACAATTCATCAACATAAAAAAAAAAAAAGCAATGAGAGAAAAGAAAAGAAAAAAAACTCAACAGACCTTATTAGTAAATTTTTAAGTGTCTTTAAAGTTGTAAAAGATCCTGGGTGATTCGAGTAACATACTAATCAATGAGAAATCCTAATAGAGACACTCAAAAATACTCCAAAAAATGAGTGAAACAAGAGTAAGAAAGCCTCAAGTTCTTCCTAAAGAAGGCAAAGGGTGAAAAAGAATGAACAGGGAGGATTTTTAAACCCCTCGGGAAGCTAACACAACCGTCTATCAGGACATGTAGTATAGTCCTACAGATTGCTTTACCCACGAATTGGTGAATGACACGTGTGATGTTTCATCATGGTAGAAAGCAGCTTGGCACACGGTTCCATAATCATTTAATGATTGTGAATCACTTTATTACCACACACGCTACCTCTCAACCGAGACCTCTTGTATGCCATGGTTTGTAAGCCGAAATTTCTAGGTTGCTAATGCATGACCAAGTTTTATCTATTAATTATCTATATCAGGATACATCTACTGATTACCTACATCAAGACTAATCTATCGAATGTTTACATCAAAGTACTCTACCGACATGAAAACGACAAGTTTCAAGTATAACAACAAACAAAAATTGCAATAGACAAGTCAATGCGATATATAAATAAAGGGTAAATCATTTTATTGATGCGAGTTGTTCAATCGAATACAAGAAGGGATGTTGCAGGCAATCGAAAACACATAAACTAGATAAACTATGCTTAGAACAACCTATTCAGTTAGTTCGACGAAAAATGGCTCCTATAACTATAAAATAAAGATGGTGTGCATAGGCAATAAGGTTTAATTGGAGGCGGACCAATGTCCTCCCTTAACTGAACTTTTTTGGTCTTTCCTCTGGTATGAAAGGTTAGTTCATCTTCAATATGAGGCCTAATAGGCCATGGTTCACTACATCTCCTAAAAGTACAGCCAGTAGCAGGATCGCTGAAGTATGAAATCTCTATCTGTAAGTTCACGTCAAGGAAGGGATCCCTGGTGGCGAAAATGTGGTAGACGTTTCTCATTTTGTCTAAGTACATCACCTCCTCCTCAGAAAATGAGGGAGAGCCCCATTATTTATAGCAACCCAACCAATATAAGGGTTCTAAAAGGTTTTTGTCTCCCACTTTTTTAATATCACCACGTATTCCATCATCAACGCTAAAGGGTTTTTTAATATCGCCACGCATACCATCATCAATGCCAAAAGTTTCAAGGAAAAGTAGTAATGATGGAATGGTAGAAAGCAGAAACGTTAAGGCTATATTAATTGACCGTATTAAAGAGCCCTAACTCATAGGGAACACAAAACATCAACTCATAGGGAACATGAAACATTGCTTTTCGTTGTGAAAATTGTTATCCTCAATTGAATCCTAGCAAAGCGACCTACGCAATTAACAATGTGGCATAAGTATTGAAGTAGCTCAAAGTGACAATGCATTCCACACTTAACAAAACTATA
>JANLJB010000397.1:0-15863 GCA_026212285.1 Bursera cuneata
AATTGAAGAAAAGTAAAAGAGAGAAAGAAAGAAAAAATAAGATAATTAGGACAAGAAATCAATCTTTATTAATTTATAAAAAGCCTATAAAACATAATGATTAAGACTCATTTATAGTTATTTTCTGTAATTTTAACCTAATCGAAATCTTAATGGAATTAGAAAAACAATTTCACACTCTTCAATCCTTGAAAAAATAGTATCATATCAGTTTATATTCAAAATTTTTATATATAAGTGTTAATTGTTGATGTTTTGAACCTCTTAACTAATTTTAGATAATATTTTCATATCTGTCCTGGAATCCTCCTTTACATTAAAATTTTATTTGAAAAAATCTATAACTGAAGAAAATTCATAGGTTGTCGATGACAGAAATTTATTCACTATATGACAAATTGTTACTAGAATATGAGATTTAATTCTCTCTTAATCACTTAATCCATTAACCCAATAGTCCTCACCCTATGCATTCTCACGAGTATGATTTACGTCTCTAAGTACAAAGGGAAGAATTCAACTAGTACTAAAAATGCTAAAAGGTTTTAATTGGGACAAGTTGAAATCAAGGAGTTAGACGCTCAAGCCTTCCTAAGCAATGTGGCTACTAAAGCTTGTATAGGCGTTTGAAACCTTTTGTCTCCTCTTATGGGTGCGATTGTGAGCAAATTCTTATTTTAGTACGAATATTAATGGTGATAAATAACGCTGGTAAATCTGCCATAAATGACCCTAAGATTTTTAAATTTGTTGTTTTCTCCGTAGCTTGTGGCAACAATAAAATATACAAGCATTTGTTACAATGTTCAGTTAATCATTTAATTCCAAGAATGACCTGTATATGCAATTTGAAACTATAATCCAGCTACAACATCATGACTTTAAGAATAACCCAATTGTAGATGATCTTAATTCTCTAGAAGGTTGCAAATAGTTATCTTATCAATTTCTACAGAAAATTAAGAAAAATTGACCTTACAGCGATACAAGTTTATCCCGTTGGAGACTTATCTGCTTCTGCATCAAATCTTTAATACAATGCAATTCTCTTCTCATTATGTGCCACTTCGTATACCCATTTTAATGCCAAAAGATGCTGGGCAAGGGACCCTGGAGATTTCGAGTTGTACCTCATCCCGAAAGCCTTTGTGATTTATGTACTCTATTGGAGGCACTAAATTTCTCTCACATTGACCTGCTCCTTGTTAATCCTAGAGCTTTGAACCATAAGAAATTATTTAAGCTATAGAAATTGAGTTAATTCATCAATAAATGTTCATATCTAAATTTGTTAACATCATACATGGGCAACAACAAATTTAAAAGCCAAACAATTGACTTTCTCATAGGATGAAATCAATCCACACCATCTTGATTATACCCTTTAAAGAATAATTCAATAACAGAAACTACATAGACTTATATACAGTAAGGATAAGCATTTTCTTACTTTATGTTTTTGTTCTTTAGTCTAAAGACAATTGTAGATTATTAGATTAAACTACTCTAAATGCTCGAAACATATAAAACATTGATATGCATCTAGATGTCAAATATTATTTCGGCTTTTCAAAATGCAGTAACAAATCGTGCACAAATCCTATCACAATCTATGTTAAATATTGAAGTTCTTGATCCTAACCACATGCACGACCACACAAGGATACACACATATGATAATAAAAAAGAGATGCAACATGTATTGAAAAGAATAGTTTTCAAACCCATTTTTCTAAATAATTACATTCTATAAATATCATAAATCATTTTTACATCAATCTTTCACAAGACCTTTTAATGTCCATAATATTTCCACTTCAGTGTTAACATTTACTAGCTTTGAGTTGGCGATACAAAGATCTGGTAGAAAATAACTATGAAAAAATTCTACTATATGCATATAAAATGGCTCAAGCATATCAATTAAACCATAAAGATTAATCAGACCCAAAATAAATAAATAAATAAATAACAGATAAGCTAAATTGGGATGTAAGTATATTGTGGCTTAAGTAAGATCGAGATGTAGAGTAAAGCACAGCAAACCTGAAGTTACATGAGGCCATTTACGAGTTTGATAGTTGGAGACATCAGATTCATCTTTTGTACCCGTGTATTCTGCAGGCGGCAGCTGTGGACATTCCAAAATTTTGGGGGGGCTTCGTAACTGGGGAAAATAAGCTCCAATTGTTGTCAACTCTGGCAATCCGATTAGAAGCAAGGTGTGCAACTTTGATAATGTGGGCTTGTATGATTTATTTTTTGCAAACACACTCTCCAGGCTATCACAAAATGTGATTTGGAGGATTTCTAGGTATCTTGGGAAATGGGAGGAAGTGAAAACAGTATTAAGCTTGGGGCAACAATCCAGATGCAAAAGTGTGAGATTCTGAAAGTTCATATATTTCAACTTTGCACCGTATAAATACTTCAACTTAGGAAGGTTTGAAACCCATAAAATCTTCAGCTCTAGGCTTAATTTGTCATCTCTCTGTTTTTTACTGAAAATGCTACTCATTTCTAGACATCTCTCCAGCCAACAACCTTTCACCTTTGTAAAACTCTCAGCTGCTAATTCAGACAAGGATTCAATAAATATATTGTCAGTCAGCGAGATATATTCTGTATCCTTCAGGATATCCATGAGACCAGCAGGAAAGCTATTAAATCCACGGATTTCCAAAAACTCCTTTTCATGACAAGGAATTTGTTTGGTTCGGAAGTAGATGTCTCTGTACATAAATTCATCACCGTTGCCAGAGTTCTCCACTATTTGGAAAGGAGTCTTGAGATATGCCCCCTCTGACTTGGATATATCTTTCAAACGTTGGAGATTTCTGGTACCCTTCACCACTATGATAGGCTTTATACCATTTGATCGAGTTTCAGTGGGCTTGTAAATATCACAGTGCCCTGAGTTTACATCCTCCGGCAGTCGCTCTGCATTCTCCTCTTCAGCTTCTCTAATAACCTCCAGGGCTGGCAGACGAGACAAAATCTCAGGAGAAGGTTCTATGATTCCAGATTTTGACAGATTAAGAACCTTCAGACAAACAAGAGAGTCGAGAGATGGCAACTGTTGCAAGCTTGAACAACCACTTAATAAAAGCTTTTGAAGGTTGCTAAGTTTTTCAAGAAGTTGTAGAGACCGTATGGCTGTACTTCCAGAAAGATCCAGTACCTCAAGTTTGGTAAGTCCTTCCATTTTGGGCAGATTTTCTAACAATAAACAATCCCTTAGGAAGAGCTGGCGAAGGTTAGTAAGGTTGGAAAGCCATGTTAAATTTTTAACTTTAGTGTTTGAGAGGTTGAGAGAATGAAGGCAAGTCAGATGTTCAAAGGATTTGTCCTCAATTTCAGCCAATTTAGGAGTACTAGAAACATCAAGTAATTCAAGTTTTTTTAGTGCTGTAGTACATGGCAGCTCTTTAAGTAAATGACAACCACTCAAATTGAGTTCAGAGAGATTGCTAGGGATGGAAGGCAACATACTGATGGCAGTTTTTGATAGATTAAGGACTCTAAGTTTATCAAGGTTTTCAATGGATGCATCCTTAAAGAGATGGAAGTTGATGGATTCTGAGAGATCAAGAATTTGGAGACCAGGTGACTGCTTCAAACTAGGAAGACAACAAAATTGAAGACAGCCTCTTAATGAAAGGCGCGTCAGCTGGTCTGTTTTAAACTGACTTGTATTTGATTTTCCTTTTGAGGGGAAGCTTGGTAGCTGTTGAATTTTAGTACCAGAGAGATCAATTGATTGAATTTTTGATGGCAGCACAAAAGTTGTGTCTTTCGATTTTCCATGCCTTTGTTTCCTAGATTTACTTGATTTATCAACCCCTTCTTCCTGCGTAAAGATTAAGGAACTAGCACCAGAAAGATCAAGTATTTGAAGTTCACAAAATTCTTCTAGGCTTTGCAGCTTTTTCAAGCGTGAACACCCTTTAAGAATAAGCAAACGTAACTGACGTAGCTCATAAAATTTGAGAGGCAGTGATTCAATCTGGAGTCCAGATAGGTTAAGGCTTCGAAGGGTCCTAGTCATTCCAGAAAACAGTTTTTCTGGTATTGACTTTAAGCATTTGGCACCAGATATCTCAAGAACAGTTAACTTAAGATTCTGGATGTTAGTAATTTCCTCCAACAGATCACAGTTTCTGAGGACAACCACAATTAACTTCTCCATTTTGAAAGAGGAGAAGGTCAGTGATTTGATCCAGGGATTGAAAATAGCAAGAACCTCAAGCCCCTTCATGGCACTGAAGAACGTTTCATGCACTTCTCGACAGAGACGACTCCCATCAATCAGCAGTGTGGAGACTTCCTCCCAACTTTTAGAATTGCATAATGTTTTTATCATACCATCCATCATAGTGGTTCTCCCGAGAACACTGTGATTACGATTTTCAAAAGCAGTAGGCAATCTTAAACTCTCTATCCCAGCAAATACATGAGGGCAGCAATCAAGAATATTCAATGCTGCTCCTTCCAAGGCAATGATATTGCCCTCTAGTATCTTCAACATACCACGATCAATAAGCTCCATTAGAACAAGATGTCCCTTCTTATATGCTTCCTCAATATGTTCAAAGCAATCAAAACAGCCTTCAATTATCCAGTGAGCAATCAGTTCATTGTAATGAACACTGCCATATTTGCGAAAGAATGCCATGCTATACCAAAAGCAGTTTCTTAGAACAGCGCCTTGCAACATGTCATAAGCGCAAAAAACTAACGGATTTACACCCTCAGTTACTTTCTGATAATTAGCTGCCTCTCTTAGAGCAGTTTCCAGTTTGCAAGAGTCAGAACTATGCCGCTTGATGAAATTCAAGGTGTCTGCTATCATAGAGATAGCAGCAGGCAATCCCATGCTCTTTTCAGCTATAGCTTGAAAATATGGTTCATAAACTTGACTTTCAAAAACATTCTTGTCAACTCTTTTTTCCAATAAATCTAATGACCATGCTGGAGACAGGGGCTCAAAGTTGACCACGATGGTCTGTTCAGTAATACAGCCTTCCTCAATTTCTCTTACAGTAATCAGAAGCTTTAAGCGATTATAGTCAACAGAAGGAAGCACATCTTTCAAATCCTTTAATACTTGGTTCCACACTTTTTCTTTCATCTTATTTCCAGAAATATAATCCAGAACCAGCAAAATATATTTCTTTTCTTCACACAGTGTACGTCTCTGTTCTTTAAGTTTTGCTCGCAGCATCTTCTTAAGCTCTGGCACCTTCACCTCCTTCTGTTCTGCAATCTCCTCTTCGTCTTCCAACTCCTCGGTAATGGAACTCAGAGACAATTGACGAGCAATGGCCCGGTAAAGCAAGTTGGTATCGTACTCAATCATTGTTACCCAGAGAGTGGCATAGCACAAGTTGTCAGAGATTGCACAACTACTTATCTCTCTTGCCATCCAGGTTTTCCCAATCCCGGTGACCCCAATAAGAAAAATTATTGACACACCATCATTTGATTTCAGAAGTTGTAGTATTTTTTCCTTGTGTTCTTTCACCGAACTCAAGTCCATAGCTGATGCCATAAAACATAAACATATAAACAAAAAAAGCACACATAAGATTCTGATACGATTAAACAAAATTTTTGAAATGCACCCAAACAACACAAAATATTCACTTTGAAACCATTATGTTTTTGTTTCCCTTTTACAAAGAATCTTCCGCATTGAATTGTATTTTAAACTTCACCAAGGTTTGGGTTAATAATAGAGCGATAAAACTGTTCAGAATAATAGTATTATTAAAATAAGGAAATGTTTGTATTCTTTCTGTTAAACGTCAAGGAGGTTATTATAATTTTCTTAAAGATAAAATAACTTAATCAAAATTTTCTTCCTCAAACATATTTTTCACAGACGCATAAATTGTTGATAAATATGTTAGTATATTTCCGGATTTGATATTATGTTTGAGAGTTAATTTTCTATTTTTCAGAAACATATCCTTTAAGTAATATACAGGACCTTTCTCTCTTTCTATGGTTTTGAATTTAATAAAAAGTTTTGAAAATAATACCAAATCAAGTGCATTTAAACGTTAAAACAGAACGGGTAAGTCATTACCTGCAAATTATAAACAAGAACTTGATAAAACAAAATTTGATAAAAAAACAAATTAAAACTAATGACAAATGAATATGGAAAAACTTCAAAACAAATTATGATGTTTTTAGTGAAGACCCAACAATAGAAGTCTTAAAAATGCTTTCTAAAGAATATGTTTTAGAAATTCTTAAAATAAATAATTTTATTAAACAAATTTACTAGAAAAACAACACAACTGTGCTCTAATTTTTTATTTTATCAGTTTGAATTTCTTGGTACTTAGCAAATGATTATATTTGAGCTTGAGGTACAAAAATGTTGCAATAAGATTCATTAAGAGACACAACAAAGAACTTATTAAACCAGAAGTAGAAGAAAAGTAGTAATAAGATTTTTTTGACAGATACCCACTTGATATTGCATATTATTTTAATTAAGCATCCGATTTGACTCATGTAAATACAGAAACAACACATAACCATCATCAAATTTTGGTTTTTTTAGTCCATTGTAAAACAAGGTTGCAAAATATAAAATCAAAATGTCCCTAACTGGCTCAACCACCCAAAACTAAGAATATTTGACAATTAATTGACAAACTCAAAAAATTTTGGACTATTCATTGTTCAAACAGTACCCAGAAGACAAAGCATAGAAATTTTTAAAAATTAAAACGAAAATATAAAAATCTAATCATCTAAAGTCTTAAATCATTCACAACATGACCAAAAAGCTCAATCAGATGTAAAACAACCTAAGAACTGAAACAATAAGAGTATAAAAATGTTCTAAATAAAATTCAAGACAAAATAGCTAAAGTAATCCACCGAGTCAAAGATACCAGAACAAGAAAATTGATAGACAAAGCGAAAGTACCTTTCTAGACAACAATTTGGATTTCCTTAAAAGGTTGAGCAAACGAGTGCTGTAAACTGCAAAATGAGAGAATCTGTTAGAATCACAGAAGCCTGTGAACTTCAGCCAGAGCACTTCAAACAGAAAAGGGGAGATTTATGTATTCTACCGACCGTGCAAGTGGCAATGCGTTGATGATGTTAAATTATGAAGTGTTATACTTCATAAGTTTATTTTCATAGCATTATATTTATTAAGACTCAATCAGTTTCTGGAACGAAATATGGTGTTCTTGGAAATGGGACTCTCAATTTCAATGTTAAGCAACACACGAGATTAAAATAAGTATGAAAGCAAAGGAAGAAATATAAAAAATTTTAAGAAATAGCTCGAAAAAATTACATGCAGGGAGCCGCCAGACGCAGGGAAAGATATTAGAGAAGCATGACTGGGGAGGAGAATCAAAGATGCACAGACAGAGAAATTCGTAGATTATATACAAAAGGATAAATTGACTTCACATAGACGACTTGTAATTCAACGAGAAAGTAATATTAAGAACTGATCGAGGGTTTTTCCGTAATCCTTGCATAAACCCTCCATGATCAATTAAAAGGAAAAAATTCTACGTGCAGCTATCACGCACTGAATTGGCATTTTGTTCACACGTTCAAAGTCCACAGACAGAATAAAGTTTTAAGTTATAAATTATCACTCCACTTGACTTCTTATTAAATGTCCAATTTACCAACCAATTATGTCACCCCTAACCTTCCTGAAAACAACACTGAACCCCCGATCTTTCTCTCAAATTAGGACTTAATTTAAAATTGAGTAATTATCATTAACCACCCCTATTTTTTTTATTTTTTTACTTATACGGGACGTTTATCCTTTTTCTCTTCTCTCATCCTTAAATTTTAAAAAAAATCTTTTCTCAATCCCTCTAGTTAAAAATTATGTTAGTTAACATCTATTAATCTTTATATTTCAATAAATTTATAATTTTACCCTTACTAATATATATTAAAAAAATGACTTAATTTTTAAAAGTCAATATTAAATTAAATGATCAAATTACCTTAATGCATATTAACACATATTAAAATTAATTTTTATGGATAATATTAACACATATTGGTATTTATTTCAAAGGTAATTTGGTCATTTAACTTAATATTATCCTTGAAAAATTAGTTATTTTTTATATGTTAGTAAGGGTAAAATGATAAATTTATTAAAATATTAAGGTTAATAGATGTCAACTAACAAAATTTTTAAGTGGAGGACTTGAGAAGAGATTTTTTTAAAACTTAAGAATGAGAGAAGAGAAAAAGGACAAATATTCCATATTAGTGAAAAAAATAAAAAAATAAGGTGATCAATAATAATTACTCATTTAAAATTTATACCTAACCACTTCACCAAAAACCCAATTGCCAAGCCCAAGCACCAACAATCAACACCTAAAAGCCACAACTGTTGCGCGCCCGTCCCCCGCGTCCCCCGCCCCCAAACCTTGACAAAATGATGGCTTACAACACTAGCCGATCTTTCTCTTTTGTCTGATCTTTCTTTATACCAAAACCCTAATCTAAAACTTCTTTCAAATTTTATACATTAATCTCTCCTTGTGGATCCATCTCATCACTGTCACCGCCACAACATTGCCCCCCATCAAAGTTTCTTGTTTAAGTGATGGTGTTAGAATGGTTCATGTTATCGAGGACATGATTTTTCGGTTTGGGATTTGATTTGGATGTGTAATTTGTTTTGGGACTTGGTTTGGAGGGAGTTTGTTGGGTGATTAAATGGAGGAAAATGGTACAATTGACAGAGATGCTTCCTAAGGCTATAAAAGACAGTTCAGATTCATCGTTAAGTTCAACGAAAATTAGTAACAATTGTTGAGGGTTGAGGAATATTTTTAAGAAGACTGAGGATCATTCATATTTTCCCCTAATATGGGGTGCGATGTAAACACTTTTTTTCCAAAACAAGCCATAGAAAATCACCAAGTAGTGGCTTCGCACAAGACTGCAAACTGCAAAGCAAACGTAATTGTGGCATTTCATCAAACATCTTGAGTGCATCCCAAACGGTTAGTCTCCAATTCTAAATGATAAATACGAAATGGGCGTGCTATAAGAAGCTCATTATTGAAGCTCATTTTCTAGGCACGTCTAAGCAGAAGCAAGAGACGTCGCTTGGACAAAATTCACATCGTTTTGTAATTCTAGTCCCACCTTAAACTGTGGAACGATATTGCAAGAAGTTGGTTTGCTAGCTAAAGATTAAATTATTCTTTGAGAAACCATATATTTAAAAGGAAAAGTTAAGCATGCTTAGTGGAAATGTTAAAATCATATAAATCATCGTATAGATGACATTAAGTTCTTTAACTTTGGTACTCCTGAAAACCACACCATTAGATGGACCATAAAATGCACAACAATCAATCAGAGTAACGCCATGGAAGAGCGTTCAAGCATGTTAGAAGTAGTAGCTGCAAGATTAACTAACTGATCATGCATCTTGCTCTCCGTAAAGCTAGTCTGGATTTAATTTTGAGCACTAAAGCAGCATTATCATCACAAAGAACGAAACTCCTTGACAAGGGAAGGTGTCGGACCTCAAGCCCATCAACGTAGATTTGGTAAAGAAATTATATTACAATTGAACTTATCAGATCGAGATAAACTGGCACACAAAATAATCGGGAGTCTAGTACATCCGTCTATCCAACATAATTATTGATAAGCCACCTACTTACCCACAATCAGTTTTGCCCTTTCGTGGCCCTTATTGATTTGGAATTGCTCTCCTAGGCCAAAATGAGCCATCAATAACCAAACGAAAGTAATAAGCTCTCCACCTTTACTAACTTGTTGGGCATGTGTCCTTGCACTACAATGAGTTGCTGCATATGACAGCAATTCCACCCATACTTGGCTCAGTAACAACCATTTCTTCTCCATCTTCTTCACCTCCTCATCCTCATCCTCATCCTCATCCAAGCTGTTCAGCTGCTTGGCTAACATACTTGCTTCAAACAATACAGATTTGCTCCTATCTCCCTTGACAGTAACAGGTTTAACATCTGTATTCACATCAAGAATCTTCTGGCAGGCTTTCTTCTCGTCATCCGGTTTTAAACCCTTTCTTTCAATGAATCTTGTGGCCTCAGCGCAGGTATCTCGAAATCTTATTTTGCCAATACCTGCCACAGTAGACATCATAGTAGGCTGCATCACTAAAAGATACAGCATGTAATCTGATAGGATCTTGCTGAACTCGAGATGCTCATTATAAGCTTTTTTACCGGAAATAATTTGTTTATCGTTGTGGTAAAGTAGCTCGGTAGCAATGTGCCACATTAGAATGCTTTCATCATAAGCAACATCAGTAACATAGCTCTTTAATTTTTCTCTCCGACTCTTCTCCAGAATCCAATCACCTCTAGCTGAATATATCCTCTTGGCATTCTCTGGATCATTATCTGGGTAGGCTTTACCCTTCAGATCGTCATAGATGAATTCCCAGAGCCCTTTAGGTAATGGCTCACGGGAAACATATATTATCTCGTCGAAGAAGTCGGTAAGGCCCAGCCAATAAATGATTTTTTTTATTATGGCGGCTACTAATTGAATTACTTTACAAATATGAACGACCTCACCGATGATCTTGACGATATTCTGAAAGGCTTGATTGATGCCCCAATAATGAATGGCTGCCTCAACGGCAAGGCGCAGCCTATTCTTGACCTTGTGGACCCTGGTTGGACGCCCCTTGAGGCAGTATCTTATCAAGTTGTGTCCTGAGACAGATCCAGACCACCTTCGAAGCAGGAAAGGTGTGGCCAGCACCTCTTGCTTCAGATCCACGGGATACTGCGTCTGACATTTTTTCCACCTCGGCCTCTTGAGAATATCGAGAAAGCAAGCGATGATATCAGCCACGTAGGGTTTCATCTTTCCAATTAGTCTGGATTCATTGCTAACATTGGTGAGTGCAGCTAACATCCAATCAGAGAAAAGGTGCATTAAGAGAGATATGGCATCAAGGCATATGGCACCCAAGAACAACGTGTAAGTAATTCGAACATCAAATTGATCAAACTGATGCTCCTTCTTCACTTCAAAATGGAAAACCAAAAATGCCGCCACAACTGAACCCGAAGATATGAACCGAACAAGATATCCCGGCACAGAATGTATAACTTCGACCTTAGTATAGAGAACTTCATAAATGAAGTTGAGTTCAACCTCAATTACTCTAAAAGCATATTCTGGCTCTAGGTTACGAAAGAAAGCTCGGCTCCTGTCCCGCTCACGATAGCTGAAGATGAGATCGACAAGTAGCCCTTTGAAAATATTGAAGTATTCATATGCACAGCGCACCACATCGAGATACTTTAATTTTGTTTTCAACTCACTGACACCCGCAGCTTTGGAATCTCTAACAAACTCTGGAATGGTAATTATTTTTGTAGGAAGTCTGGCCTCTTTCTTCGTAGCGTATTCCTCCATGAGCTTGGCATAGTTGGGGCCAGGGTCTGGATCCTCGAGCATGGAGTCTCGGAACCTATCCAAGCTTGCAAGATATAAGGCACGAGAGCGCTCATAATACTTGAGAATTCCAGCGATAAACATGAGTGTTGTTGGAATAACTAGCTTGTTCTTGGGAAGTGACTGGATAAAAACATATAGTGTTGCAACAGCCTGGAATACAAGCCCAAGCAAGTGCCTAAGCCAGAGTTCGTTATCTTCGAGAGCAAATGCAGTTATAGTGTCCGGGCCACCAAGGTGTAACAAAAGAAAGGGAGCCCACAATGCTAAAAGATCATTGTTCTCTTCAGGCATAGAAGGGTGAGTGTCACCTTGGCTGTTGGAGATGAGTCCGACGGCAAAATTAGCAGCCCAATCGGCGAGCAAGTAAGCTGACCAGATGAGCATAATTATGAATTTATTTGCAGTGCCTTTTCTGAAGGGAGCAAACAAAATTAAGAAGGCCTGCAGGGAGAGACTGAGCAAGATAACTCCCCTAATATTCCATTCGTCCCACATCTTCTTGACACTTCCAGGGATAAGCTTAGGCATATTCTCCCTTTGGTTTGTGATGAAGGTAGTTTGGAAATAGTTTCAAGAGTTGAGTACTTACGGAAAGCCCATCAGAAGCGCTGGTATATGATCCCTATGGACACATGTTAGTCGAACTCATGTTTTTTGGCTTTATTTTACATTATCATATTAAAGTTTAATATTCAGTAGACGTTGATTGATGGAACAACTACAGTGACCAAGTCTTACTCCAGGAAATTATAAGACTTTTCAAAGCATGGCTCCTCGGTCAGTGAACAACTAAGGTGCCTTTGATAAAGTTTTAATCTTCTTTATTAGTACCCCACCTTAAAGTAAAGGAAGCTATTCATTGCTCACCTAATTCTTGAAGCAATTCAAGGGAATAAAGGGAGCTTCAACTTCTGCTACATGGAGAAAGAGAGTCGCAAAAAAACTTCAACAGATAACGATGTCAAGGGTGACCGTTCCCGGAAGATTTCAGATTTCCGGGAGATTTCAAAGTCAAAGCATGAATCGAAGGTTTTTGGCTTTGAGAATGAATTATTGTCACTTGAAAGAATGCTTCTCAACGGTGGGAATGAGCAGCAGCTCAGAGCAATCGGGGTTGTTGGAATGGCTGGCGTTGGAAAAACAACGCTGTGCCAGGAAATTTTCAACAAAAAAGAGGTGAAGGAACACTTTGTTCCCAGGATTTGGTTATGCATGTCTGGGCAGCAAACCAAGGTTGCATTGGTTAATGGAATGCTGGAGCATCTTGGAGTTAACCTTGAAGGAGGAACATTTGAGTTCATTCGCAGTAAATATGAACTTAATGGTCTACTCTATGCTCTACACCAGCAGTTGGTTGGCAAGAGGTATCTGATTGTTCTAGATGATTTTGATCAGGACGTGGAAGGCTGGTGCTTAAACTTGCATACATGCTCAAGCCATGGCAAGAAATGGGGTCAACATCTTTCTGATGGATTGCCTAAAGGATATGGGGGCACGGTGATTGTAACAAGTAGAAATGAGGAAGTAGCAAAAGATATGGTTGGAGAGAAAAACTTGCATGAACTTCAACCACTTTCTGACCCGAAGAGCTGCTGGTCAATATACCAAGAAGCTGCAGGGCCGCATTTCAACAATCCGGAAATTCCAGAAAAACTTCAAAAATTAAAAGAGGAACTCAAGAAAAAATGTGGAGGTCTTCCGTTGGCTGCAAAACTGATGGGGAAAATTAAGGCTAAACAACTGGCTGAAGTCACCAACGACACAAGTCAATAATTAAACATCGTGCATATGGACAAACTGTTTGTTTCTTTTTGGATTTCTAGCGACTCAACGAATTTGGATAATTTATGGTTGTGTCTTGGCTTTTCCAGATTAATGAAATCTGCATTAACTGCTCAATTATTAACAGCTAAATGCAATTTTTTTTTTTTTTGCCTCTCCATAGATACTACTATCACGAGGTTTTTGTTGTAATATAATGGTGAAATCCACCAGAGTAAATGAGGCGGTGGAAGAACTTTTTAGTGCTAAATGAAGTGTACACTAATTGGCTTATCAGATGGCAAGAGTAATTGGTGGATAAATTGGCAATTCTCAATTTACTGGATTTACTCGTTTTGGGCGGTGCTATAACTCTATAAATTGAGCCCCTCACTTTGTAATGAGGCATATACATTTGAAATAAAAATTTCGTTCTTCCTCACTTCTACTTCTCAATTTCTCTCCCCAAAATCTCTTCTCCTTTCCCAATCAATTTCTCTTCTAATTTAGTATCCTTTACGGTCCCACCATAGTTGCATTTATATTTCATCACCTCTTGAAACTTTAATCCAACCTTAAAAACATATTGGTAATTGTAATATGTTATAACTATGACAGATAAAATATTTATGTTCTACCATTTTTATTGTATTTTTATATTATATCATATATTATTTGATAATATATACAATTATGAGAATGTTATGTGGTTATCATTATATTGAATCTTCTTAATCAGAAAATAATGATAGATATAGTTATTATTTTTGTAATGATATACATTAATTATATTAATTATTCTAACGTAATATTATTTACATTATCATTTTATATGTATTGTCAATTATTATATTTATATTATCAGTTCATTTATTATTTATTTGTCGTAACTTAAAATTTTCTGGCCTATCTATTATTTATTTGGCCAGGACTTTAAGTTGTTTACTTGCTGTGACTTTGAGTTTTATGGCCTTTAAGAAAATATATCATTCGTTTGGCCGTGACTTAAAGTTTTCTGGCTGAGATAAATTTATTGGAATTAGAATATCATGCTCTATCTCTGATGCAATTCATTTTTATTACAATTTATTTACTTTATTTTTTTTATTGATAGTTATGACAACATATGCAAAGTTAAGGTTTCAGCGGCTTGTGCACGATGAAGAAAGCTACTACGAAATGGCAGATAATGTCATACTCTATCTTGATTCCATGAACCTCAGAGACATAATAAAAATGGAAGTATTGCATCTCTGTAGGATCGGTCCAAAGCTATGATATTCTTATGCCATCACCATGTTTAGAGCTTGAAATCCGAATATATCACTATAATTGATCCATTGATCATTTGAAACAATTTAAAAGAGAGATTCTACCAACAAAATACTATAAGATTGCCAAGGACCAGATTCTAGTGGAATAATCTAAGGTTGCAGATTTTAAAACAATCAGTAAATATAATTTAGCTATGTTCAGAATTATTTCTCAATTGAGATACTGTAGGCAAACTATCATCGAAGAGGAGATAGTGGAAAAAATATTATCTACATTTCATCCCTCCAATATGATCATGATGCAACAATATCCGGAACGAAACTTTAAAAGGTATTCTGATTGATAGCATGTCTTTTGGTTGCAAAACAAAATAATGAGATTCTGTTGAAAAACCACCAACTTCGCCCCACAGGCTCTGCACCATTTCCGTAAGTGAATGGTGCAACTAGCTCAACACCATTTCCGTAAGTGAATGGTGCAACTAGCTCAACAACATTCCCTTAACTGAATGTTACAAGTTATAGCAGACATGGTCGTGGTAGGAAGAATTTTTAACCCAAATATGGTTATCAAAAKAATTTCAAAACAAACTACCAAAAGTGGAATAGGCTTGAGCCTAAGCAAGAAAAGGGAAAAGGTCCCCAACCCAGGCAAAATAAGACCAATGAAAGCACTAGTTATAGATGTGATGCTAAAGGGCATCGGTCGCGTATCTTTCGTACGCTCAAGCATCTTGTGGATTAGTATCAAGCCTCCAAAAAGAATAAAAGCAAAGATCTTACAACAAATTTTGTTGATAACTCAATGGACATATTAATATCAGATTTCTCTGATGATGCTATGAAGCACATGATGGATGATGAGAATATCCAATCCAACTATGTGATTCAAGTTCTATTTCTTTTTGTGATGTCCTTTTCTTAATGTATTTTTATTATGATGTACTTTTATTATGATATATTTTTTTATGTAGTTTTTGTTTCATGAAAAATCTATAAACCTTTATTTAATGAAAGGGAATGGACATCGAGGCTTTATTGCTTTTAACCAAAAATAATTGAGACTTAAGTCTAGTTGGTAGTGGACAACATATATAATTCTAAGAGATTGAAAATATTTTATAATTCTTTCTCTTCTACTTCTCAATTTCTTTCCCCAAAATCTCTTCTCCTTTCCCATCAATTTCTCTTCTAATATATTATCCTTTACGGTCCCACTACAGTTGCAGTTGTATTTTCTCTTGAAACATTGACCCAACCAGAAACACAGACTGGCATTATAACAGTTTTTTACTTCTCTTTTTTTTTTTTTTTTTTTTTTTTTTTTTT
>JANLJB010000397.1:24128-34310 GCA_026212285.1 Bursera cuneata
AACTCGAGAATTATTCTAAGTTAATAGTAACTAAATAATTGTAAACGAAATAGTTAAAGAGCTTGTGCATCAACTAAATAGTACAAGCATATTGTCATTAAAAAAAATCTAAAAAATATTCTAAGTTAATTTATAACTAAATAGTAAGACTCTAAACATCACAAGATTCATAAAAGTATAACAATAATAAAAAATAATATTAACGAACAACAAAAATTAAAAAGTTAAAAAAAAAAATTAATACTTACCAACATTAAAAAGCTTGTCGATAACAACTAGATTGGAATGGAACGTTGTCGGTGGTGAGTGACCTTGATGGAGTGGTTGAGACATAGAGAGCATGTTAGACTAGATCATCAAATAAACACATAAAACAATTGCACAATGAAATAAAAAGATCAATGAGAGTGAGTTTTTAACGAGTTCCAAAAAAAAAAAAAAAACCTACGTCCCCAGTTAGCTTATTCAAGCTTGAGATCTTCACTGAGTAATCAATGGTTTACAATGATTTTGAGGACTTATAGAGACTACAAATTCCCTCTGATTAAATGCTTGAACTNAGAGTGAGTTTTCAACGAGTTCCAAAAAAAAAAAAAAAAACCTACGTCCCCAGTTAGCTTATTCAAGCTTGAGATCCTCACTGAGTAATCAATGGTTTACAATGATTTTGAGGACTTATAGAGACTACAAATTCCCTCTGATTAAATGCTTGAACTTGTAAATAGTTGTCACCAGAACATTACTTAAATGACTTCGCACAATTTTGAATCAAGCATCATTCAAATAATAAAACATAAATGTCAATGAAAAGAAGAATTCATTAAGTTCTGATAATCAACTTATCAGTTTTAACGAAACTTACTACAGATTCATAAAAGACTACAATTCTTCTCATGATGCTCAGAATACTTTGTCTTGGCTTACTTGATATCCTTTGCCTTGTGGTTGCTTTAATTTCTCATCAATAGATATGATTTCTCATCCGATCTTGAAGCGAAAGAGTTACTAAAAGATTTGAGGTAATTGAAAACCGAGTAGTAGTCACAAAAAAGGATAATCAAAACAAAGCATCAATGAAGTTCATGTTGAGAATCAAGAAGAATAATAGAGAAAAATAGAGAAACGCAACATAAGAATTTATGTGGAAAACTCTAAGTTGGAGAGAAAACCACATACTGTCAAAGACATAAAATTTTTACTATATAAAAAATTATTACAATCATATATATTCTCACCTCACTCTTAAACCTTAAAGTGCATATCTTAGAAAAGAATTTACACCATTTTACTATAAAGGAATTTTGCTTAGAACTAAAATAATACTTTAGAAATCTTATTGCGGGATAAAAGCAAACAAGAGGTAGACTTTTTTATATAAGTCCTCAAGTTTCCTTCCAACTTGTATCTAAGAAATGTGGAATTAATGTATTTATATAGTTTTCCTAGTCTTTCTCCTCTCCTTTTCTTAATTGAAATAGAAATCAATTACCTTTCCTAGTTGATCTTTCCTATTTAAAAGATTAATTTGTATATGAGCAAAATTAATTTGTGATTTAATTTGTAAGCAAGAAAGGATTTACATGAAAGATAAGTCTAAAATTTACAAATTTTGTCTATGAACTGATGTATCATCATATATGTTGAGAGTGAAATAAAAAAGTCAAACTAATAAATAAGTATTAAATGAGAGTGAATGAGTGTCAATAAAAGTCATCACGTTGCATCAATTTGTGTACTAGACTTTGTCTGTAAAGGTCGGAAAAAATTAATGTGCACCCTTAAGTTTTGGGGAAGTAAATTAAAAAAAAAAAGTTTTATAAACTTAAAAAGTTTAATAAATAAATAAAAATCCTCAAACATGTCATTCACAATTTATTAAATATTTTTTTACAGCTTTATTAATTTTTCAGGTCTTTCTAGAATTCTTTGTATAATTTTTTTAAAAGTCTTTTAATTTTATAATTTATATTTCATTTAAAAAAAATTATATTTGATAGGGTTTTATAATTTATATTAATTTTATTAAAAGCTTTTCATAAGCACAAAATATTTTTATTTTTTAATCTTATTAAAGTTTATAAGTTTTTAAATAAACTATATTTATATAGTATATTCATTATTTTACAAAGCATAATAGGAGAAAAAAAAAGGGTATTAATTATGATCAATATTGTGATGAAACCCCACCAATATCATGAGTAGGTTATTTCAATAATTACATATTTAGAAGAAATTAACTCCATATTATGAGCCAAAATAAAAAAATAAAAACAAAATGAAACAAAGTATTTTTTTCCAAAAGTTATTTAACTATCAACATTTTTTATATGACCACTCATTATTTGTATGAACATAACAAGCCCCATGCTATATCACGAATGGTTTAGTTCAATATTTACAACTTCTTTATAATTTTTTTGACCAAAATTTAATAAAAAAGTAGAAAAAGAAAGGCTAATTAGCCCAAATAAAAATCAGAGAGAGAGAAGCAAATTCATGTAATATAAACATGCACAAACATGAGCAGATTTCAACTGCTCAAGCATGAAATCTACATTTCTAATATTTTAGCAATAAATAGATAGACAAAGCAGTTATGATCTACTTATACCGGAGAGTTTTGGTATATTTAACTCACCCTTTCTCAATTAAAAACCAACTCAATACACTCTTTTCAATCAATTTACTTTTTTAGAAATCAATAGGCGGAGGGATGGCTGGCGGCAGCAGTACTACTACAAGATATGAAAATTGGCCAATTATATTCTATCTTACTGAAACTGATGCAAGTTATAATTCCAATCGCTTCATGCTGATTTCTACTATTACAGATTACATGCTTGAACATCTTGATGACAAAGATGTTGAAGCCCTCACAACACGTGGTATAGAGACCCAATTGCTTGATTCTGATAATAATGAGAAGGCATATCCAGGATGTCAATTGACAGCTGCAAAGATTAATGGTAAATCCAAGACTCAATATCAGTATTATCTCCAAGTTACCAAAGCTTTAGTTGAGGAAAAAGATCTCAAAGAAGAAGATCTTGTTGGATTTAAATATGACAATCAACGTAGCTTAATGCTTTTCTCCGTTCTCAAGAAGGTAAGTAATCATATGTTATGTGTTTGTGTAGCTGGTAAAATGTAGCATTAAGTAAACATATATTAAATTATAGGTGAAATATTTACAAATCTTAAATTAATTTTTTTTTTTTTAATTCTCACAGTTGAAGAAGGGAGGTGCTGAGGATAGCAAGTAAAGCTTCAAGTCCATTTCAATTCATAGGATTATAAGTGCTATACAATAAATGCCTATATAGGATAATAAAATAAATGCTTATTGTAAAGCATATATTTAAGATAATAAATTTCAGTGTGAAGATTGTTATAATAATAATTAAGGTGAGGCTAGTTGCAATTACAAAAGTACTTTGAACACTCAAATATATTATACAAATGAATTATTATTTGATACCAAAATACCCTTTCAAACTATTTGATGTTTGTCGATTTTCATTAACTTTAACCTGTAAAAGCTATCATCCGAAATATGCTAAAAAAAAAATGGGATAAAAAAGAGAAGAGATAGAATTTTTATTTGACATGGAAATATAATTAATGAGTACTTTTGTTGTTGTTATTGCTGCTTCTGTAGTGCTTGAGCCTCTACTACTGCTCTATACTTTCTTTATATATGAAATTTTTATTTACTGCTCCGGACGAATTACAAGCTTTTTGTAGTGCTTGTGCCAAAAAAACCAAAAACCTTCAGGCTTTCTCATCTGCCTATGTGCTATATATAGGTATAGACAAACGTGAATTAAGTTGTAAGAAATTTTTAGTGTTGTTAAAGCTCCTATTGAGATTCATTTGTATTTTCGGTATACATGAAATTGAAATTAGAAAAGAAAATATCTTATATAAAGGTTGAGGGATTTATATATTTTTTTATTAATAATTACTATATTTTTGTTTAATTTTGAAGAAAAAGGATAAAAAAGAATCGGGGTTTATACTAAACGATAAAGGTTGAAAAAGATATCCCTAATAGTAAATTATTAGAAGATTATTTTAATTAAAAAATTATTTTTAGAAATATGTGTTGGTGGAAATAACCTCACCCTAATAATTATAGTGGTAGTACTAATAATGGAAACCAATTTACCATAAATTACTTGAAAGTTCTCTATTAATCATAAGATTGATTTTGAATTACTAAAAGTTTAGTTGTGTTTTGAATATAAATTAATTGGTAAAACTATCATTTTTATAATAAAAGTATTAACTAAAAAAATATAAAATAAATAGATTTTGTATGTATAATACTACTCAAAATCAAAATATAAATGCGGATTGAGGAATCACGTTATTCTTGAGTGAACAAAATAAAATTTTGAGTAGACTTCTTAAATTCATCTTAACAAATATCTATATAGATTTACTTTTGATCGAATGCTATGAGTTAAAGTAGACTATAAATTTTGGAAGGTAAAAGACAAATAGTATGTGAAAGGATGGTTTTTGTTTTTGCTTTTGTTTTGTTTTTTGGTTTATTATCAATATAAAGGGTACCATGTAACAACTAATTAATTTCCAATTGATAAGATTTCTAAGTAATTTTAGTCCTATATATACAATCAGAAATTTAATTAGGTAATTAATTACAAAAGGAGAGCGTAGATTATAACAATATAATTTGGAATTAAATATGAAAACCATTCACACCCTTTAAATCAACCACGTTAAAGTGAAGAGATCTCAATCATTTGGAAACATCCAAGAATTAATTAAAGAAACTCCTGATAGTTGATTTGTTACTAATGGCATTACAATTTGGAAACCTCTTACAACTCGTAAAACAATATATTATCTCATGTAACCCACTTCATAACAGGAAGGAATCCTTAATTTTCCTTGAAAAATTGTTAGAACAAGGCCCTCCGTGCCCACAAATCATCACTTTATTTCTTTCGTTTCTTGTATGGTTAGTTTTATTATTACCTTAGTTACCTTAACTTAATTTCCTCATAGGCAGTGAACAATAAACTTATGTTTTCTCTAATCTTTTCTTATCAAAATTACTCGAAACACAAACTTTATATATGTTTTGAGACTTAACACTAACACCTCTTAAAACTTACGTAATGTTAGTATGGTATCTTTGAAGAACTCTAAAAGGCAATAGGGGAAAATAAAGAAAACGTGTAACATGAAAACATTTTGATCTCTAATCCAAAAATCCAACATAATGATTGAACTACTTAATTATTGCCCACAAACCCAACACATCCCCACAAGTTAGTAAGGGTTTGGGGGTATGTAGCTAATTTCTTTTGTTTGGTTATTGATGGCCACATTATACACTTTGAAACATTAATATTCACTTTATAAGAAAATCTAATATAAAGATTTTAACTTACACAAAATAAGTAGTATTTCTTTATTTTCTCAAAACATGAATATTTAATTTTAATTTGAAACATTAATATTCACTTTATAAGAATTTCTTGTCTAAAAGAAAAATGGTTTGATATAAAATTGTACCAGCATCGACAGTGAAAGAATACTTTGAGAGGATAACATAATGTTATGAAATTATATAAGTATGTCATATATTTCTCTTTAAGAAAAAATACACTTACATATATATGAGGAGATCTTTTGACTCAAATTTCATTATATAATCTACGTATAAAGAAAATCGAATCCAGAAAAATGACACAAATTTCATGATATATGGGATGAGATATAGATATAGATATATATATATATAGATATATATCTATATATATACACACGCGCACTTATGTATATGTATGGGATGAGATACTTTGACTTAATTTTTTTTTTAAGTAAAAATTAAACTTAAATTTCTTGTCTTTGATCTTACATATCTAATGGTAAAGATAATTGATGAGTTAGACATCATTAAATATAATTTTGTTGTTAGATCTCAACCATTGATTACATGAGATCAATTATCATAAATTTAAATTTAGTTTAGAGTAAAAAATAAATAATAAATTAAATATCTCACCCATAAATATAGGGGCATGATCAACGGCCTCTCCAAATTAAACTTTTTTTACACTGATTTTTTTACTTTTAGATTTAAGTATAACAATGGTACAGATTTAATGATATGACAAACAATTCATAAGCTACTATTATTTAATAATAAACAATTGGCATTCTCGTCTCCATATCCTTCATTCATAAGCTACTCTAAATCGCATACATGGTTCTATTCTTCTCTTAAAATACATACATATTTTTATAAATTTACTAGAAATCATTACTATAATGCTAATAATTTATGATTTAAGAAAACTATTTATATAGAGCTCTATATCAGTCTTTTTTGTTAAATAATATTTTATTGAATATCAGATTTCAAAACATATATTTCTCTTTTTGAAATAACTATATATTATCTCATGTAACCCACTTCGTATCAGGAATCCTTAATTTTCCTTCGAAAAAATTGCTATAGAAAGGCCCTCCCCTCCGTGCCTCACAAATCATCACTTCAATAATGACTTATCCACCGCAACCTTGGAGGGGAAAATATCACCTAATAGGCTGATAGTTGACGAGGCGGTCAATGATGACGACAACTCCCTCGTTGCCTTGCACCCTGATACAATGGAGAAGCTGCAGTTCTTCAGCCACGATATCATTCTCATCGAAAGAAAGAAACGGAAGGACACAATCTGCATTGCCCTTTCAGATGACTCATGTGAGCAGCATACTATAAAGATGAACAAGGTTGTTGGATCCAACCTCAGGGTTCGACTTGGAGATGTCGTATCCGTGCATCTGTCCCCGGAGCTTAAGCATGGAGAGCGTGTTCATGTTCTGCCCCTTGATGATACTGTGGAAGGTGTTTCTGGGAATCTTTTCGATGCATATTTGAAACCTTATTTCATGGAATCTTACCGTCCTGTGAGGAAAGGAGAATTGTTTCTTGTTCGAGGGGGAATGAGAAGTGTAGAGTTCAAGGTGGATGGAATTGATCCAGGGCAGTATTGTATTGTTGTTTCTCCAAACACGGAGATTTTATATGAGGGGGAACCTGTGAAAAGAGAGGATGAGGCGAGGTTCAATGAAGTTGGTTACGACGATGTGGTTGGTGTTCGGAAGCAGATGGCTCAGATACGCGAGTTATTGAAGCTTCCATTAAGGCATCCTCAACTCTTTAAAGCAATCGGTGTGAAACCACCGGAAGGAATCTTACTTTATGGTTCTCCAGGTTCAGGAAAGATGGCAAGAGCTGTTGCTAATGAAACTGGAGCTTTTTTCATTTGCATTGACGGGCCGGAAATCATGTCCAAAATGGCTGGAGAGCGTGAAAGCAATCTCCGGAAGGAGTTTGAAGAAGCTTAGAAGAATGCTCCATCAATCATCTTTATGAACGAAATTGATTCGATTGCTTCCAAGCGTGAAAAGACACATGATGAAGTTGAGAGGAGGATTGTTTCACAGCTTTTGACTTTCATGGATGGACTGATATCTCGGGCCCACATTATTGTTATAGGGGCTACTAATCGCCCAAACAGTATTGATCCTGCCTTGAGAAGGTTTGGTAGGTTTGATAGGGAGATAGATATTGGTGTCTCGGATGAAGTTGGGCGCCTTGAGGTTGTCCACATCCATACCAAGAACATGAAGCTGACAACATTGATCCAGCATTACTGCGACCAGGCCGTCTTGACCAGTTAATTTATATTCCTCTTTCAGACGAGGAGCCGTGGTGGTACCCCCGGACCGCCCGGATCCCACGAGTGAATAGAAAATTAGATCTACATTAGATCTCACCTGAATCGCCCCATCTATCCTCTTGGGGACAATTTTCAATATCAAAATATATAGAATAACTGTCCCTATTACTATCCCTAGCAAAAATAGGGTATCATCAGATATGAAATTGCGAATGTCCCGGATGCCAACTAAATGATCAACATTACTATAACTAGAACTGTCACTATCACTCCAAATCACGGTATCAAATCTTCAAGGCCTGTTTGAGAAAGTCACCAGTCTCGGTGTTGACCTTAGAGCATTGGCCAAGTATACTGGAGGCTTCAGTGGGGCTGATATTACGGAAATATGCCAGAGAGCATGCAAGTTTGCAATTAGAGAGGACGTAGAGAAGGATATTGAGAAGGCCAGAAGGAGAAGTGACATTCCTGTGGCTTTGGATGGTGAACGGGAGGAAGAAGTAGCAGGAAACAAGACTGCGCATTTTGAAGAGTCCACGAAGTTTGCTCGTAGGAGCGTGAGTGATGCTGATATAGGCAGATATCAAGTACTTGCGCTGGAAAGTTGCAGCAGTCCATTGGCTTGGGGACTGAATTCAAGTTTTAAGAGACAGGACCTGGGCCTACGGGTTCCGACCCATTTTCATCTTCTGCTAATGTCGTTGATGAAGATGATTTGTACAGTTAGTTTTTATAATTATTTCCTAGTTACCTAAACTTTCTTTGTAACTAACGCACAACAGTTAAAACAATTCTTTGTTAAGTCTTGATATTAAGTATTAGGGTGGGCATATAAATCCCAAAATTCACTCTAAAAACCCCATTTTAAATTAAATAGTAAAATACTAAATCATCCTTAAAGCAAATTACTACTAAAAATCCGTTTAGTTTGAGCTCCGGAATTAGAATCAAACAGAATAGGAATCGAAAGAGCAGAATAGAAATCAAAATGGTTATTTATTCTTTCTGTTTGATTCAGTACAAAATTGAAATCTGATTCCCAAAGCTATTTGAAATTTAGAGGTCCAAAATTGAAATCAATATCAATTTTCTAAATTACTCTTCTATAAAAATGTATAAAATAAATAATAATAATAAATAAATATATCATTATTATCATAAAATATCAATTTCCATCTTTCGTGCACTTTATTTGCTTTTCCTTTTTTCACTTTTCAACTAATCTAAACGTTATAAGAAATTTCTGACAAATTTGATTCAAACAACATTCATATAAACTTATATAAATATCAATTGTCAACCATAATATTCACACCACAATTCATAACATCCATATCCTAATAGATAATGAAAATATCAACATAATCCTAGTTATTGATTATTTTCTTTTAAGACTTTTATCAAATATGTTAACTACAAACTCAAACAAGATAATAACAAAAATTAAACTATAAATATGCTCTACAACCGAAATTAATTAAAGAAAAAATAAACTGAAGACAACTCAAACAAGAGGATAGAAATATAAGACAAGCAAATCAAATACAAAATGGATTATTCAAAAGAAATAACAATAACATGAAATTCTTTTCATCATTCATTTTAAAAACAAATATAATAGAAAGAAATAGTGATTGTATATAATGGATAGATTGATCTAGACAAAAGAACGGAAAACTAAAACAGATAATAGAAGAAAATATAATTAAATATAATTGAGATGAAAATTGCAACGAAGATAAAACAAGATGAAGTTGAAAGAGATTTTGTTGTGACACAGTAGCATGAGATTTTTTCTTCTTCAAATATGAAATAGTGAAAAGCATGGTTTTTATTTTGATTTCGGTCAAGAGTCAAAACATATTAATGAAGGATGGGGGGAATGTTTAATTCCCTTTTCCTATAGAGATTTCCATTCCAGAGCTTATTTTTTTTAATCAAACAACAAGAATGAAAATATCTCATTTCCATTTCGATTTTTAGATGTATTTTTACTGAACCAAACGCCTGCTAAGAGTATATTAAAAGAATATTTCTTCATCAAAAACAAAAATAATAAAAGTATATTAAACTTTTTAAATATCATATGTAATCCTATTTTTTAAACCCTAATTTTTTTTTTTTTTGAGTATCAAATACACATATTTTAATTTCTATCAATTACAGTAGCGACAATATTTAAGTTATGAAGAATCAAATCAATGTTTGGGATGATTATGAAGAAGAAGAGGTATGTTTTTTAATAGTTAAAAACAAATATTATTGTAATTTGCAAGGGAGTTTGATTCTTCTCATTTAGTTTTTTGAGTTAACAAATTTAAATTATTAAATTATTAACAATCATTCATGTGTTAAACATTTGGTTGCACGCAGCTGTAGAAGTATATATATTTATAACGTTCGGATGCATACAGTTATACATGTATTTAATACCATCATATAAAAAAGAAAAAAAAAA
>JANLJB010000400.1:0-10918 GCA_026212285.1 Bursera cuneata
GGCGCCCTCCTCCTAGTCACTGCCACTTTCTTTCTCACCAGGCTCTTCGACCAATCATTCTCTCCGTGCAACTACTCCTTGCTCGATCACGACCGTTCATCGCATCAAAACCTTCTACTCATATCCAACGGCGGAAGATCTCTGTCCTGGCCTGTGAGAGGGTACGGGTCCGACCTCTCCCTCAAGATCTACATCTACGACGAGAACGAGATCGACGGCGTAAAAGGGTTGATGTACGGTAGAGACGGAACGATTTCAGCTGATTCTTGCGTTAAAGGCCAGTGGGGCACTCAGGTAATTTTCCTACGAAAGTTGCCCATTTGTTGTATGATTTTTGAAATATTGTTGAATATCATCCAACGTTTTGATTGTAACTTAGGATTTCCATTCGAGCTCACTATCGTTAGTGTTTGAAATTAATTGATTGAGCTTTGCCACAGGTCCGGTAATGTTACCTTCACAAATTGAACTCATGTATATGCATTTTATGTTACTGTGATGATATATACCTGTTGTCTTCAGTAATGTTATCTGATACTTATACTGGTAACATTACATTCCTACTAAAACAATCAATGAGACAAGATTTTGAGTTGTAATTGCTAGTGAACTTCGGTGATAACAGAAAATTTTTATTTTGTTTATTTATGTGTGAATTGTAGGTTAAAATACATAGGCTGCTTTTACAATCGAGATTTCGGACAAGAAAGAAAGAGGAAGCGAATTTGTTCTTTGTGCCGGCCTATGTAAAATGTGTTAGGATGATGGGAGGTCTTAATGATAAAGAGATTAACCAAACATATGTCAAGGTAAAATATTACTCTTTTATCGCTTGAGTTACTGAATTCTTGTGCTTTTGTGGTCATTTTTTTAATCTTGTTGTTTTCAGGTCTTAAGTCAAATGACATATTTTAGGCGATCCGGAGGCCGTGACCACATATTCGTCTTCCCAAGGTGTAGATGTTGATTTAATTGTAATATTGTAAATAAGTGCATTTATGTGTGTATGCCTGTATATCAGGAAATGTAGCCAGCAAGAATTTCGTTTAAGTGTGTAAGAAGTCTTGGGAATGGATCATATGCATACCGGGCTTTGGGCACTCTTTTTATGAGTGGATCTGAACTAAGATGCTTAAGTTAAAATATTGGTATGAGAAAGAAAAAGACAGAGACAGAGAGCATGAGAAAAAGGATTTATTTATATTTTTATTAAATAACTAAAAAAGACTGTTGTACAGAATTTACAAGTTCATAACTGAATTTGCATTTGTATGGTTACATTCTAAGTTGCGCTTATTCTTTTTGCGTCTTCTTAGTAGTAGCATATAAGTAAAAGTTATCTTGTGTCAATTCCAGTTGAGAAATATTTGCTTCCAAGAACTTAATTTCTACAATATGAGCACTTTTCTTCCCATGGTTGTGATATTGTTAACTATATACCTTCATATTTAATCTCTTTGGTGATTTATGCTTCATCTATGCTTTATTCATATTTTGTAAGTTTTTCTTCATGTTGATGCAAATTTGCATTCTTTTCTGCAATTGCAGTGGTGCTGGAGCTCACTTATTTAGATCTTGGGCAACATACTTAAACCGTTCCATAATTCTTACTCCTGAGGTATTATCCTTCTCAACACATTTGATGTACTTTCTTTTACTAATTTAGTTGTGCTGTTAAATGTGGTTTCTTACTCCCTTACACCGGTTAGTAAAACACTTAATAACATGATGGGTATTGTTTTCTAATTACTTCAATAATGTGGAAAGTGAAGTGGATGTAATAACCTCATACTAGGCATTGTTTCAATAGGATGGCCAAGTGATGTTGTGGCTTTCAATACGGTGTAACCATTGATTCTATAAAGAACTTTCAATTTGGCTACAACTTGATACTTTGTACACTATTATGAGGTTTCTTACTTCAATGTGGTAACAACCATTGGAATTGTCTTATTTTTGGAATTTTCTTTTAGACCCTTAAACCTGTACTTTCATCATTATGATTTTTTTCCCTTCTTTTTTGCTTCACCTTTTATGGTTTTCAATGATGGTAAAATTCTGGCTTTGGGTCTGTGTTGCCTACTAGTTATGGAAAATCTTCAGTACTTCTCTGTAGCCTACTGTATGTTGGATTTAATTTTATTATCCTGCCAGCTTATCTTTTGGCTAACAAATATTGATTCGTATGTTAGTGCAGGGAGATCGAACTGATAAGAGAGACACAAGTGCCTTCAATACATGGAAAGATATCATCATTCCTGGAAATGTTGATGATGGGATGACTAAACATGGACCCACCATTGTCCAGCCTCTTCCCCTATCAAGACGGAAGTATTTAGCGAATTATCTAGGTCGTGCACAAGGGAAAGTTGGTCGTATTAAGTTGATTGAGCTCGCAAATCAATATCCAGATAAGGTATGTCGTCTTCTGTGTCTTCCTGATCATCTGATTTATATTATCTTTTTGTCAAACTTTTGTGTTTTGTATTTAAGTAAGAAATTCAGTTGAAGCATAAATCATGAGATTGGTGTTCATCTTGCTATTTTGATGTGGAGGTGTATTTACATATTCAAAGTTTTTGAAAGCAGAGGTAAAACTTTATCGTGGTTATTGATCATATGCATTTGCAATTTATTAGAGTAGTTGGGATCACAAACAGGTTTACTGTTAGTATGAAACTACCATTTATTGCAATTGCAATATCCAGTTACAAACACATGTTTGTATTTGCGTAGCGAAGAAAATATTTGGTAGCTCAGGATTAATAGTAACTTCATTTGAGTTGTTGTTCAAAACCTGTTAATGCCTGATTTCAGAATCATTTACATCTTGTCTTACTATTGGAATTGGTTATTGAATTGCTAAGACTTTGTACTTTTATGAAGTTCATGTATCTTCATTGGTATATAGACCTTGAAACCTTGCATTATTTGGCCTACTATCAATCACCAAAAGCTAATTAATTTTACTTTTGGTGGTTTTTTAAAGCGAGATAGAAAAGATTAATATTGATATTGTAAACAGTTGGAATCTCCAGATTTGAAGTTCAAAGGCCCAGGCAAATTGGGAAGGATGGAGTATTTTCAACACCTGCGCAATGCCAAGTTCTGTCTTGCTCCACGTGGAGAGTCGTCCTGGACACTTCGGTTTTACGAGTCTTTTTTTGTGGTCTCTCCTCTCTCTCTCCCCCATTCCTTTCTCTTCCAAAAATATTGTGATTGAGTCACTGAGGTAATGGAAATGGAATTTTCTGAGCAGGAGTGTGTACCTGTTATCTTATCGGACGAAGCAGAATTTCCTTTCCAGAATGTCATTGACTACACCCAGATATCAATCAAATGGCCATCCAGCCGAATAGGTCCCCAACTCTTGGAGTACCTAGCTTCAATACCAGGTCAGATTCAGCAAGTTATTGTTTCACGTACTATACCATAGTATTATACAACTTACCTTAGACCTGCTTTTCAGATGAAGATATCGAACGGATGATAGCTCATGGTAGACAAATAAGGTGCTTATGGGTTTATGCTCCAGAATCAGAGCCTTGTTCTGCAATGCGAGGAATATTGTGGGAACTTCAGAAGAAAGTGAGGCAGTTCCACCAGTCAGCTGAGACATTCTGGTTGCACAATGGATCTATTGTGAATAGAGACTTGATTGAATTTACAGGCTGGAAACTTCCTGTACCATTGCCTTGACTGTGATACAGATCCCCTTTGCATCATTAAATCGTTTCTGTTGCACATTGCTCCAGTTCCATCACATCTGCAACTTTCTGATACTGGCTAAAAGTTTTCTCTAAATTCTTTTGAGTTGTAGAATATTATCTCCTGGTAGACTAATAATTTCTATTCTTTTTTAACAAATCGGGTGTTGTATAGACAGCTTCAAATTATTGTATACCTTGTAAAAGAAATGGTTAATGGTATTATAATGATTGTATATTTTGGTCAAATGTTCCATTCAGAATAAAATCCTTGCAATTCTCATGATTTCAGTGCACATGATAATCCTAGTAGTTAATGGTGTTCATGTATTTTCTGGTGGATCCATCATTTTTTGGAAACTCAATTCGAGATTTTACAAATCCTAAATTGGTTCTACCAGTTAGCAGTGTAAGTAATCATGGGGCTTGGTCTAGGTTTTACGACAATGGAATCTTCTGGCAAAGTTGAAGGTTTTGCTGACAGTGTTGCTAGGTTTTTCTCGTTTAGCATACAAGCTACTTTCTGCATGTCAAATTCGAGATACAGGACATTAGTGCAAGCTGGGCCATATACAGAGAAGTCAGCTATCATCGAACCTACCGTGGTATCTTTATGCTGTCTCCTTTTCTGGTTTTTGCTCATAAAAAATGGGATTGCAATTTCGTGTTTGATAAATACATGGACACCCCTAACGTTTGAATAAAGTAACAAACTCCCTCGAAATTTTGAGAAAATAATATAAACACCTATAAAGTTTGGTTAAAGTAACATAGACACTCCTAGATTTTTTTTTAAGATTTTTTTACCCTTATTTATCTTATTCAAAAGTTAACAAAATAATAAAAAGTTTCAGAAAAATTTCATTAATCATACAAAACCCCAACATATTTCATTAATTATCACAAAACTCCTGTTACAAAAATTTAATATATATACATATATTGTAGTTTTATATTTTTTAAAACAATTTAAAAATAATAAATTTATGTTAACATTTTAAAACATTAAACGAATATATTTTTTATATATATATTTAATATTAATATAATAAATAAAAAACAATAAGATACATATTTTTTTAGAAAAAAACTTTTTTGTGAAAAATTACCTCAACGTAAATAATTGTTAACATTAGAAAACCTGAAATCTTCTAAACTAATTAGTCTAATCATATTTGTCTTATACTTTTTTATACATATTTTTTTTAAAGTATTTTTTATAGACATATCTTAAATTTTTTTTTAAATGTTACTTGTTCCCTAAGATTTTATCATATAATATTAAAATATATTTATTCAATATTTTAAAATGTTATCACTTTTAAATTTATTAGAAAAAATATAATTTTTATGTTATTTTAACAATATAAAAATAAAAATATAATATTAAAATATTTAAAAATATAATATAATGTTAAAGATATATAATTTTATAAACATTTATTAGAATGTAGGAAACAAATATGATTGGAACAACTACTTTAAAAGTTCTTAAGTTCTTCCATATTAAAAATTCTCTTCATTTAAGTGATTTTTCATAAAAAAAAAAAAATTGTTCTAAAAAAACAAATGAAAAAAATGTCATTTATTTTTTTAGATTTATTATATAATATTAAAAAAATATAAAAAATATATTTATTCAATATTTTAAAATATTAATATAAATTATTACTTTTAAATTATTTAAAAAATATATAAAACTATAATATATATATATATATTGTAACAAGGGATTTTATGACGATTAATAAAATATGTTAGGATTTTATGTGATAAATGAAATTTTTTTTAGACTTTTTATTATTTTGTTAACTTTTGAATAAGATAAATAAAGGTAAAAAAGTCTTAAAAAGAATCTAAGGGGTGTCTATATTACTTTAGTTAAAGTTTATACGCATCTATGTTACTTTCTCAAAATTTGAAGGGAGTTTATTACTTTGTTTAAATGTTGAGGGTATCTATGTATTAACCCATTTCATGTTCGGAGGAATAAATAAGAGACCATATGCCAGCTGTGATGATGGCTTCGAAGTGGGCACCGGAGCTTCCAAGATATATGCCATCAAGATGTGAGAAAAATCGTTGCTCATTCGTACTGCAGTGGCTCATTGACTATTCCATCAGCAACGATCAGGATTTTAGCTAAAACGAAATTAAATGAATGGTAGAATAACAGACATTACAATTTTTTACGAAATTTTGTTTTTGGCAGCCAAGATTACACACCCTCATTCCATATCAAGGTAAGAGTTTACATGTCACCTCATTTGAGGATGGTCTGAACAATAATCGAGAGAAGAAAACAATTTTGTTTCTTTTCTCTTCTCTTTTCAGCTTTTTCCTAAGCGAAGAAGAAAACGGACGAAGGGGAAACATGAAAAACAAATTAATTGTAAAGCACATGAATCACAATGCTATTAGATCTATACATGACAGTAAGAAACACATCTAAACCTGCATAAATTATTCAAAACAGAACAGGAAGGATTAAGACATTCAAGAAAAGGAAATATTGTCCCTTTTTTTTTTTTTTAGCTGGACCAGAAAACGGATTTATCTATTTAATAAACAAAGAGGCATGCATTGATTAGCTCCTAATTGAAAATCCAACGTTACAAGTTTATAATCACTTTATACAAACTATTCATATAACCATGCTCGCACAGAGAGTAAATCTTACTCAGATTTGTAAACAAAGCGTTCTGTTCTCCAAAAAACCCTCAAAATGTTTAGTTAAAAACAACTCTTGAACATATATGTTATGAATGGGGAACCCGGCTGTCTGCTGAAGGAATAGTATGCATTTTGTATTTCATAACCACCACCTCCAAGATGCCATCAGGACGAAAACAGGGAGAGAACAATCGGGGGTCAACAGGTCCTGGCAGATTAAAGGAAATAGTAAATGGTCCAGGTGGGCATAGTTGCTGGACTCTCAACTGATAGGAATTTGATGAGTCTTTCAGAATACCTACATCGTTTATATCTCCTTGTATATAAACCTTTCCATCGCGGTTGATCTCACATTTCATCTTACCTGTAAGGACAAGCCTTATCTAATGTCAGCTCATTTCAGGGACAGAGCCATGTTTAGTTCATTTGTAACAACCTGATATCACCTATTATTTCTTTCTCAACGTGTCAAATTTCCCGCACTACATCCAATGTAACCTATTATTATTTTCTCAACTTGTCATGCTGCACTTCTAACCAAAATACAGATTTGACGTTTAATGTTACTAACGGTTCACAGTAGAAGTCAATGTACCATATCATTAGCAAATCATAATTTAGATAGAAGCCTATTATTAATTCTCAACTTGTCACATTGCAGTTCTACCTAAATACAGATTTGTTTAATGTTACTAACTTCTCATGGTAGAAGTCAATGTATCATAAGCAAATCATAATTTAAATACGTGCATATTATTACTTTCTCAACTTGTCACATTGCACTTCTAACAAAAATACAGATTTCACCTTTAAAGTTACTAACATCTCACAGTAGATGTCAATGTACCATATTATAAGCAAATCATAATTTAAATACATGCCTATTACTACTTTCTCAACTTGTCACATTGCACTTCTAACTAAAATACAGATTTGATGTTTAATGTTACTAACGTCTCACAGTAGAAGTCATTGTCCCATATCATATGCCAAACATAATTTAAATACAAATATCAAAACTCCTGAAATGGTATCACAGTAAGTTTCTACTAACTAAAATTACACTTGTGTAATTCATAGCACTTGAGATTTATATCATGGAAATGTGAGTGCATTAAATTTTCAAGATGGAGGATTGGTGATATTGTATAAAAAATAATCTAACAGACTGGATAACCTCAAGTAAAACTATTAACAAGTTACTCATATTAACACTCAATTTATTATACCATCACTACAGACTGTGAAATATATACACATATATAGGACCATATCGATGGTACAAATAAACTATCATATAATGCTTTTAATATATAAAACTAAGTACATTAACAATTGCAAATATTTATAGTATTATGTATTAAATAGACATAGTATGCATCCATTTATATGTTGCAGTTTGTAATTCTTGAAGTCACCCCCACCGAGCGAAACTTTTGGTTCGGTCATTGGCTCCTACACTTATTACTTTTTCAACGAGAAGACCCCATTGTATGCCACACGGCAATACAAATGCATCTTAATACAAATTATGCTTTCATGTTTCATATCATTTCTCACAATATTAACCAGAGAATGACAAGAACTTATCCTATTCCTTTGCCTATTTCACATGCATAATGCATCTCACGCATCAATTAAAAATGAAAAAAAAAAAAAAAAAATTGATCCTTACTTTGATCCTTTCGGATACCAGGCAGTGCAACTCGGAAAAGGTAGGCACTTTCACTCACACCAATGTCAACAAGACCAACAGGTGGCGCAACGCTACCTTGCTTGGCAGTTCCAGTCAAAACAACTGATGGCTTCAATTGCGGATGCTCAAAATTACTTCCCACATCCATGCTTCAAAGTTCTGCTTCCCCACCTACTCAATCAAAATAAGCTTAAAAGAGTGCGAGAAAAGAAATTATCCATTATAAAAGCATTTTGAATTTTTAAATTGGCAAAACGAAACAATAGAAACGACATCAAATCCATTTCGACGCTAGGGAAACAACTTCGTTCAAGCCAGCAAGAGAGTGATCAATTCCAAATCACCCCATCAAAACCCACAAACAAAATCATGCCTTTCACACTCCCTTATTAGTGTAAATCTTGGCAACAAAAGGGTTAGCTATTGGGCAATGAATCAGTGAAGCGAAGATTGTTGAAGAAGAAACAAACCCACCTTTATATTGATTAGTTTAACATTGTGCAATGCAACAGCCAGCTAAGCGAGGAACGACAAGAAAGAAAAGTTGAAAATGATAAAAATATACCTGAAACGAGTCAAAGAAAATGGTGGGTAACCAGCACTGCAATGAAGTGGGAGGAAGAAGGAGCTAGGGTTCTTAAATACCCAATTAAAGCCTCTTACATTCACGATTCGCCCGCCAATCCCCATGTTGTTTGTTTGTTTGTTTGTTTTTAATAAACAAAATGGTTAATTAAATTATTTTTTTAATTAAATAACTATTAGAAAAAACTTAATAGTTTAATGTTATTTGTTTAGTCTAGAGTTTTATTTTGTTAAATTTATATTGGAACTTATCATTTTAATTTTAATTTTACGAGATTTTTTAGTAGTTCATTCTAATAATCAAAAGCGACAAAGAAAAGTCAACTTTAATTATGTATAATTTTGATTTTTTTAAATAACTTTTTAGTATAAAAAATTATAAACACAAACAAAAGAAGGAAGAGTTGAGTACAAATGTGCCACGTTTCAGCAAGAGATGAAGGACTTCTATCAGAAATCCCCCACGAGTACATCAGTAACACCACGGCCACAAAAAATAAGAAGTAAACAGTAAACAGCTCAATTTCTAGAACAATTCTTTCCCTTTAATTGTTTCTTTCTTCAGTAAACTCAAACTCAAACAGAAGCTTCTCTGCATTGATTCTCTCGAGTTAAAGAAGCGTTGAAATTTTTTAATTTTCTCATTGCTCTTGCCAGTGTCTAGAGATCTGGAATGGGAACAACTTTATTATTCAGTGGCTGCAGCTTTTCCTGGAGATGTCACCGCGCTTTGCTTCCTCATACTTCGCTAGAAACTGGGTTGTCAAGGTTTAAAACGATTGCATGTTCAAGAGGAACTGACTTGGTTGATGGAGAAACTGAACGTGAGGCATACACTACTGGGGTTGTGCAGAGAAGATCAGTGTTACTCTCTGGAGCTTCCTTAATTTCTTCTTCAGTTTTGGGGTTTCCAGGAGATGGATTGGCAGTTGTGAAACAAGGCCTTCTGGCGGGAAGGATACCTGGCTTGTCTGAACCAGATGAACAAGGTTGGTTACTTTGTTTTAATGTTTCTATGCATTCATATGTTTTCATATACTGTGCATCCTTATTTTCTGCTTTTCTCTATGTTAATATTAACCTGCAACAGCATGGTTGATTGACTTATATAAGAACTTTTTAAATAAGCTGCCCAATGAACCTGAGAGTCGAATGTTTTAATCATATTTCATAGATATCATCTGTCTGTAAGAGTTGAATTGGAAAGATGCAGAGTAGCCGGTGTATGGCTCCCAATTGGACTTAATTGATACCAAATTGACATTTAGACATTGAGCCTAGAACCATGCAGATAGTGCATCTCTTGAAACCTAATTTAGCAGGATGCCTACAAGCTGCATTAATTCTTGTCTGCTTTTTCAATTATAAGTGAATGGTTAGCTTCGTTGTGAAAATATATGCTCAGACAGGTTGGAGGACTTATCGCAGACCGGATGATAAATCTGGAGGGCATGGTGTTGGATGGAGTCCAATCATCCCTTACCTATTTTCAGTGCCTGCGGAGTGGGAAGAGGTAATAATCTTCTTTAACTAAACACTTTAACACTATACTTGAGTTGTGATTTTTACTCATATATCCATTTTTTTACCTTCTCTCATCACATCACTAACCCTTTGAATTCTCTGTTTGTCTGCATTTCAGGTTCCAGTGTCAATTGCAGACTTAGGTGGTACAGAAATTGACTTGAGATTTGCCAGTACAAAGGAAGGACGATTGTTTGTCATTGTTGCTCCGGTCCTCAGATTTGCAGATAGTGAGTTCAAATTTCTAATTGTGCAAGATTTTGTTCCCAACAGCTCTCTGCTACTGTATCTAAATACTCTTATCTTAACTTTAACGTGCTTTCTAGCAGCATTTTCCAATAACTAACATTTTCAGTGTGATTGTCTATGATGTATAGATCTTGGTGAGAATGCTACAATTGAAAAGATAGGACCTCCAGAGAAAGTGATTAGTGCATTTGGGCCAGAAGTGATAGGGGAGAATGTGGAGGGCAAGGTTGTAAGCATGAACGTAGCAGAACACTCTGGACGAACATATTACCAGTTTGAGTTGGAGCCACCTCATGTACTGATTACAGCAACTGCAGCTGGAAATCGCCTCTACTTGTTCAGCGTAACAGGAAGTGGTACGAAATTTTAGATGCTTCATATCATAAATGAACAACTGTAACCATAGTTGATATAAATACACTTGCTGTATGGTTGTTGCAGGTCTTCAATGGAAGAGGCACTACAAGGATTTGAAGAAGATAGC
>JANLJB010000400.1:10990-37986 GCA_026212285.1 Bursera cuneata
ATAGCAGACTCTTTTCGTGTTGCCTAGTTGGATCTCTGAATTCAGATTGCACAGAGTATAACATGTGTGCGCTTATCTCTCTGCCACACGGTTGAGGGTTTTTTTTTTTTTTTTTTTAAAAAAAAATGGGGAACTGATTATGTATATTCTGCAGCACAATTAGTTTAATTAAAATTATATACTTTGCCCAAAAGAATCAGTTCGGGATAAACCTTTCTAGAAGCTGCAATGAGATGAGTATATTTACAGCACAATATTGATAATTTATTCTTTTGGACGAGAAAAGCTCCCTAAAGTTAAACACTTGCACGTTGCAGTTTTAACAATTAATCGAAGTGAAGCCTCTCGTCAAGCATTTCTATGAGCAGCCCCTTATCATGGCAGGATTAAAAACTGGGATAGCTAAATCACAGCCAGAGCTCCCTCTTTATTTCTGGTGAATAAAGCAGCGGCTACGTTGCTCACTTATTGAATTACACATTTCAACTCGAGTCCTCTAACCAGCTTCAGCCCACTAATTGGTTCTGGCGCACCTAAACAACTCAATTTTATCTACTACCAGAAATAATCTTTTGTTCAGTGTTACTAAGCACAACTGCACTTCGCCCTGGAGTTTTTTGAATTCCTTTATTTTCCATGACCTTTCTCAATGTTTCAGCCCGCTCCCATCTATTAGAAGCGGCATATATGTTTGACAGGAGCACATAATGCGACTCATCACCAGAATCCAAGCAACAATTTGATAGGCCTAACTCTTCGACGACCTGTTCCACCATGTCTATGTCTCCATGAACACGACAAGCTGCGAGCAGAGCCCCCCAAACATGATCATTTGGTTTCATTGGCATTCTTTTGATCAAATTATAAGCCTCTTTCAATCTTCCCGCACGTCCCAAGAGGTCAACCAAACACCCATAATGCTGGACGCCTGCTGCCAAGCCATATTTCTCCATCCTATAGAAAATTTCCAAGCCTTCATCAACAAACCCCCGATGTGCACAAGCTGAGAGAACAGATAAAAATGTGATCTCATCGGGCTTTTCATTTGACCTCTCCATTCTTCTAAAAGACTCGAGAGCCTCTTTGTTCTGCCCATTAATGGCAAAACCTGAAATCATAGAATTCCAGCACGCGTTGTTCCTATACTCCATTTCTTCAAAGATCAATCTGGCATTGTCTAAATCCCCACACTTTGCATACATATCAACTAATGCATTTAAAACAAACTGATTGAGCTTTCTTCTCTTATTATTAATCATACTGTGTATTTCTTTTCCTGCATCTAGCAAACCCAACTGAGCACAAGCTGATAAAACACTAGCAAAAGTAACTTCATCTGGCTCAATTCTCTCTTGTTGCATTTCCCCAAATGCTTTCAAGGCCTCCTCGCAAAACCCATTTTGCGCATACCCAGAAATCAACGAGTTCCAATTCACTAAATTCCTAACCGGGTTTCGATCAAACATCGCCTTAGCCTCCTTCACATCACCTCTCTTGCAATACCCCGATATCATTGATGACCACACAAAGAAATTCCTCAGTGGCATCTCCTCAAATAGTTCTCTAGCAGCCTCCATCTCTCCGTTGCTTGTATACCCATCAACCATTACAGTCCATGTCACCACATTCTTCAACGCAAGTGGGACTTTGTTAAACAAGTTCCTAGCTCTAACTGTATCTCCACTTCTCGCAAAACCATCAATCATCTCTATCCAAGTAACTTCTGTTCGTTTTGACATCCCATCAAACAAAATTAACGCAGAATCTGTATCTCCATTCTTCAAATACCCACCAATCATCGCATTCCAGGTAACCACATTTCTTTCTGGCATATAATCAAACACCTTACGCGAGGCCAATATATCACTACATTTTGCGTACATATCAATCAACGAAGTTCCAATCATTACATTAGAATCTCCACCAAGCTTGACTGACTCAGCATGCAAATTTTTCCCATAGTCAAGATTCAGGAGAGACGCACAAACCTTGAACATTAAAGGGACTACACCTAAAATGTAGGCTCCTCTAAGGCGATTTTGTTTGTAGATCACAAGGGCCTCTCCAGGTGAATTTTGACAGAGGTGTTCTCTTATGAGGCGAGACCAATTCCATTGACTTGGGAATGTTTTTGTAGGGGAACATTCTGAGTTCTGTTTGAGAAGGGTCGTGTGTGAGATCTTCTGGTTTTGGCGGTTTTCTTGTTGTTGGGGGAGGTTTGTAATATTTTGTGGGTTTCGGGACAAAACTGATATTCTCATTTCTCATTCTATGATAATGTTCAGCCTTCTACCCTGTTATCATGTGGACATGGATTGTTATCAAAAATCAAATTTGGTTAAGAAAGTGAATAGAATAAAATCTCGATGAGAAGACAATTCAGCATTGAAAATTTAGAAAAACTTAGATGATAACTTCATGGAGTGCATGACGAATTTTGAATGTTTAGGTTTAAATTGCGGGAGGATTTGCTTCGGTAATATATTTTTGGTTACATGGAGACCCACATATGCCACCAGAATTATCAAAGAGAATAACTGTTTTTCTGGAAAACGAAGCCCCTCCAAATGAAGCAAAGAATTCTCAAAATCTTAGAAAACTGCAAAACTATAAAACAACTGAAACAAACCCATCTTCAGATTTTGATTAATAAACTACAAGACGATTTTATAGTACGCAAGCTCGTTACTCTCTCCTCACAAATTGATTCCCTTGACTATTGAATCAAAGTATTCAAAAACTCACAAAACCCTAACTTCGTTTCATGCAATACAATGATCAAATGCTTTGTAGGAAGAACTTGGAAAGATACATTTCTTGTTTACAATCAAAAGAAGGCCTCAATGGTCACACCTAATAGCTACACTTTTCGTTTCATTTTGAAGTGTTTTGAGTCGTTTGAGGCCTTGAAGTGTGGTATGGTGATTCATAGTGAGAATTAGAAGTTGGGATTTTGTTCTAGTGTGTTTGTGAAAAATAAACTTTTGATTTTATATGCAAAATGTGGCAAAAATTCCGGATTAGCATGGAGGATGTTTGAAGAAATGCCTGAGAGAGATGTGGTTTCATGGAATTCGATGATTGGTGTGTATATGGAGCACGGTGAGACTGATTGTGCAATTAATGTGTTTGATTCCATGCCAGAGAGGAACGTCGTTACTTGGAATTCTGTTCTTTCGGGGCTTTCTAAGGTGGGGAATATGGAATTGGCTTTTTTGGTTTTCAAGGGGATGCCGGGGAAAAATGAGGCTTCTTGGAATTCTATAATTTCGGGGTATGCGCGAATAGGTGATATGGAGGCTGCAAAGTCTCTTTTTAATAGGATGCAGGAGAAAACTGTTGTTTCTTGGACATCTTTGATATCAGGATACGTCTTGATTGGTGATAGTAGCTTTTTCGATCTGATGCCACTTAAAAATGTGGTTTCATGGAATGCTATGATTTCTGGTTATGTTCATAATCACACGTTTGATCAAGCTCTCAATGTGTTTCATCAAATGTTAACTGATGGCAAGTGCAGGCCTGATCCAACCACTTTGATTACTGTGCTTTCTGCATGTTCTCATTTGGGGTCTCTTGAACATGGGAAGTGGATTTATTCCTATATTAAGAAAAACAAGTTTCAATTGTCAAATCCATTAGGAAATGCTTTGTTGGACATGTTTGCAAAATGTGGAGATGTGGAAAATGCAAAAGCAGTCTTTGATAAGATGGCTAGCAAATGTATAATTACATGGACAACAATGATTTCAGGGCTAGCTGATAGTGGACAGTGTAGGGAAGCTTTGAATCTCTTTTATAGGATGCAACATGAGGGAATAAAACCTGATGATGTCCTTTTCCTTGCTATTTTGTCAGCTTGCACTCACGGAGGATTGGTAGAAGAGGGTAGATGGGTATTTAAACAGATGGTAAAGGAATATAGTATTAGACCCCGAATTGAGCGTTATGGTTGCTTGATCTTTTAGGACGAGCATGAAAGTTAGAAGAAGCAGTCAGGTTTCCAGAAAGCATGCATCTGAAACCAAAACCAGTTATTTGGGGCACTTTGCTAGGTTCTTGTAAGATTCTTGGAAACAGAGAAATATTAGAGTCGGTGGCAGAAAAAGTTTTGGATCAGGAGCCTTCAAATCCTTTCTATTTAACATTGATTTCAAATTTGAATGCCTCAGTTGGACAGGGGGAAGAGTTTTTAAGCTTTCGGGTGGCAATGAGACAACATGGGACAGAAAAGCTTCCCGGTCGTAGCTCAATTCAAATAGCCAACGTGGTCCATGAGTTTCTAACCAGAGACACTAGGCATGTGCAAAGAAAAGAAATTTACGGTGCTTTGTACAGTTTAAATGGACACCTACAAGCAGAATGTGATGTACTGTGAGAATTTTCACAAATGTAAAATCGTCTGCTGAATTCTGAAACAAAACTAGTCAACCAAAGAACAGCTGGGATCACAGGAGGATTCTTACAACTGATGTAGGACAAGTTAGGAATAAATTAGGTATTTTTATTTAATTTCAGAGATTTTGTTAAATTAGGGATTTTGACTTCATACATGAGGAGAATCTTAATTATTTTTCTAAATTAATAGTTTTTTATTTTCATAGGATTTATTTTTAGTCTTTTCTTAATTCTTATGGATAGATTTAGCATTTCGTTCAATTGACCTTCTTTGTAGTGAATGTTGTAACCACAAGAGAAGTTGTATAGGATCATAGTTGTCAAGAAGTGTTTTATAAGCACGGTTGATGGTAAAGATTCTGCCATTCTAGATCAACCTAGGCTGCGCATTATTTATGGGGGAAAGGAAATGAACTCTTCATATTGGTAATGAATTGAAGTGAGGACAAACACAATTTAAGCTGTGTTGAAAACTCAGATATCCTTATGGTTGTCCAAATGGGTTCCATGTTTCGGGCCTGGATTTTTAATTGCGCTATGTACAAGTCTGTGCACTTGGGCTTTCCCCTGGCTCTGTGAAAACACTGTCTACTTTCTTCGATGCCAAACCAAGTAGACATCAATTTCGATATATAATTGCAAAATATGCTTTTGGGGTATCAAGTAGCAAATGCCCTATTACCTCAATTTAGTACTAAAAATTTTCATTCAAATTTATCAGTAATTCGGTTAATTTAGTTTTTCAAATATATTATTAGTTTATTTGGATGATAAGATAAGTTTAACTGATTCAATTTCAAGTGAAAATCTGAAATTAATACTGATAATTACCAATTGACTAGTAAATTTTACTGATATAACAAGGAGGAAAAAAGGGTAATTAAAAAGGAGACAGTAAGAGCAGCAGGGTTGGAGGAGAAGAAAAACTTGGTTGTTAAGGTAATACTGAGCACAAGCAAAAATAAAATGATTGGAGTGGTGTAATCACTTTATCATTTCTAAATGTTTAAAGATTAGGATTAAGCCATTGTAAGTTTTCAAGATATTTTGAATTGCCAAAATGAAAAAGAATGAAACAAAGTTTTACATATTTGTTTGCACATAACCCGTGAACTAGTAATCCTTCTTTCATATCGAGGACAAACCTTCCAACTCCCTTATAATGGAGTGTTGAGTTTGTCTTAAGTAATCTTAGTAACTTCATTATTGGTCATGGGAGGTTTTCAGCTGGAGCTTTTCCCTTTTTGCTGGTTCCATGAGAAGTTCAAATCAATGATACTCTTAAGGAATATTTTGAGTGAATAATTCTTCTCAAGATAAGACATCAAGCAACAAAGACAATGCACAATTGCATACGTAAATAGATGCTTAAAATCATGATAAACAAAGAGCTCTAAGACTCTTAATATCTATGTGGACCACTGACAATGAGCCTCTCAAAATAAAAAGAGATGGTTACTTGTTCGTGATGTGATTCTCTTTTTTCGATTACTTGTATCTCATGCTTATTTCTTTTATTCAATTTAAGCAATTCAATCAAACTAAATCCATTGTAGGTCTAGGTCTTGTACATAGGCATGATTACATACTACATACGATTGCATCTTAACCAAGTGCAGACCAATGTAATTCGAGGTAGAGTTGTGTATACTCAATGCATCTTTGTTTTGGGTCATTATCATATGCAGAGCAGCAGAGGTGAGATGGTGGGTTGGTCTAGCTAATATTGTAAACCCTCCAAAAATTGAACAGTGAATGAATAACTTGTTTTGGAAAGGGGTGGTGGATGTGAAAACTACTCATAAGGCAGTTTGGTCACATTGAAACAACTGTGGGCATGATCATGACATGTAAAATGATTGAAGCCAACCTGCAAAATTTTTGCTTCCGGTGATGAGTATCAAAGTAGAAATGAGAGAGGGCAAAAGTTTTTGCTGGTCAAGTTTAGCAAATCTGTCTAATGATTTTTATTTTTTGTACACGGTATACTTCATACCAAACAGATATTAGAGTTGGGTTATGTACTTGTATGATCTAGAATGCGAATAAGGCAAGGCAAGTCTTTTCTTCTTTTCCCTTATTTTCTTCACTTCACATGGCTTTTAAGCTTTGGTGACAACTGACAAGCACTGCACAATGCATGGTATATGGGCCGAGGCCAACATGACAAGACGTCAAAATAGTATAGAGATGAATACTGGACTGAAAACCTAATCAAAAAGTGTTCCAGAATGTTCGAAGTTCAGAATTGTTTAGTGAGGGCTTGTACCTTTTTCAATGAGTCTTATCAGGAATTCATGCAGGATGCAATGAACGGAATATTCCAGGGAATACTGGCTCGAAATTGGAAAACCTAAAAGATCAAACAATTGGAGTCCTTCGGTTGGTCAAAGTATGGCATATCTGCTTTAATGTAAATGTTCAAATGTTTGAAATTTCTATCACAAACCCATTAATCTTTTTTAATGAAAAATGATTCTAAATAATGCAATTGCCAACTTCTCTGGAATCCAGAAGCCTGTAGACCTTTCCCTTAGCTTCCATCTTAATAGCACATATGGTGGTCCACCATTTTGATGGGCTCTTAGCTTTGTGAAAAGGATTCTTGTTTTTAGCAATTAGTTTGATAGTGCTCATTTAATTTCATTTTCATATGATAGAAAACCCCACCTTTGGCCAATTGAACAAATGGGATTTTCAATTATCTAAATAATCAAAAATTCATTAATCATGCATGTAAAATCAAGACAAAGATTATTTCATCATTTAACCAATAGTACTGATCTTGGTGCAATACCTTATTTGAGCTCCCGATATCCAAATTTCATATATATATATATATATAGCTTACCTTTCATGACCATGTCATTTCCAAGAAAAGCTGCAAGCTCTAGCTACTACCCATAATCGCATATGCAATGGCCTCATTCAGGTCTCTAAAAGTAGAATTCTATACAAATACAAGCAAAAATCCTATACTGTTCAAGATAAAATGATTCGCATGATCAGTTTCAGAAGTTCCGGTAAAAGTCGTATTTTGTGATTCTCATCATAAATCAAAACTTGTGAATTTTGGCGAAATGTTTGATCCTTAATTTTTCATGCAGACTTACATAGCTCATAGGATACTAAAAAGGCCAAATAAGAGAATGAATTGAGAACATCATTAATTGCTTAAGATGAACTTGCGTCCACGAGTTGGATACTTGGATTCCTACTCTCTGAGCCTACAAATTGAATAATTGAGATGTTTTTGGCCATGAATTTTGTCTTTATCCATATTTCAATGATAAATGCTTCGGTTTTGCTATATGTGGCCAGTCCTCTTCTTTGATGCATGTAGCATGTTTGATGCAGTTTCAACCATAAACACCTCTGGTAAGAGCCCTTTCCTCCAAGGCAATGTCGCCTTTCAAGCCGTAAGTATGTACCGGGTCTTAATTGTACTATACTTATTACACGCCTTTAAGAAGAGAGAATTGGGATACTATATGCATATACATCCCATATCTCTGTTTAATAAAGCTTTGTCACGTATATATTCATATTTAAAACAATTAATTCTCCATGGAAACATTAGTAGAATTTGACATATAATCGAACGATTTTTTGGTCAGAAAGAAGCAGAAGAAACTGAAAATCTGGAAATAACTTTGGTAGGAAATGTGTTTTTAAAACATGGGTGAAGTGGAAATGAAGTTCTCAATTTCCGGTTTCTGTTCTCTCCTTTAAAGTATCGTGTGGCAAAAGTTATGATTTCAGAAATTGTACGAAAATGTTTTATAATTAAAACAAAACCAGACATATCATAATGTTCTTAAGTGAAAGAGACAGAGCACAAACACTTGTGTTGTGTAACTATCGGGGCCCTTAACAAACTATAAGCTCCAAAATAACTTTGACGTCAAATTCATTGTCACATCTCACATTGCTAGGAAATGAGATCATGGATTAGTTTATAAGATTTGATTCCTTTGAGTAAATTGACATGTTCTTAGGGAAGGACGATTGGATGGAAGTGAAGGATACGTGTATGAAACCCAAAAGCTTCCAATATTTACTTGGTTTGAACCCGAATATTACATTCATAACTTCTGGTGTTGATATCCCAACTACTCAATGCTGAGGCAAGCAAGAACCGCCAACTCAAGCCACTGTCATCTGGTTAATTGCCCTAGTTGCAAGAACTATTCAGTATTCATCCACCACTTTCCTTGCATTCTTTACTTAATCATCTATAGGGAACTCTACTGCGAAGGCGATCGTTAATTCTGGCTAAAATATCAGCTGCTATAGACTAGGTATTACAAGCACGCACTTTCATTGATGCCCACCTATAGAAAGGTTTAGAGGATACGTTCATCTAATAAAATTGTACAATCACTGCCTAATGGTGACAAGGTGTTTTCCTACTAAGCAAGAAAACAATACTACGTAATCAAAGACAAAAAAGAAACTATTTTCATTATAAGTCGATATTCGATATTACAAGTATAAGATCATTTTCTTAAATGTTGCAAGAAAAATATGTATCAACAAAGTCTGACCAAATAAAATGAGATAATGAGAATAAGAGAATGAGAGTGATTGATACTTGATCTAGATAGGGTTTCATGTCAATGGATTTAGCTAAGCGACCCCATCTCTGATTTCTCTGACGTGTCTCGGATTGAATATATAGAAGGTGGTGTAGGTCCAGATGAGACCATAAACCAAGGGTGATTAATTACTTGTTTAATTCTGCTTCTCAAAGTTCAAATTTTCTCTAGAAAACACTGTATACAAGAAAATTTTGGGGGAATCATAGCAATAACTAAGAAAATTAATAAGATTCATGAATGTTTGAACCAAGAGAGACAATTCTGGATAGGGCGCCTACAAATGTTGATGCTGAGTATGAAATCTGCAATTAATAAACCACTACACATCAGTTTTATGTCCGTGGTGTGTAAGAAAGTAAAACGGTCAACGTTAATGTGTAATTAAGTTGTCTTTTTCTTTGATCTAACAAGCTGGATTTCGACCAGTCACAACAAGACATGGCAGCTCATGTAACGTGCCAAGCAGGCTGAGGGCTGCTGCTAACTTCAATAAAATGGAATTGGGTTCTTCAAGACTCACATGGAAGATATAAAAGGTCCGTTTCTGCTTGCCTCAAGTCACAAGGTATGTCAGGAGCCCCCGGTTGGTGTAATATAAATGCAGTAAGCTTTGTGCAATCAGAAGCCCTTTGTGCAGTTCTGCTTGCCTTAATTTTGTTTCGTGGCATGTGACCACGCAGCTTTTGGGACCAGTCCTTACCTCTGTACTCACATTGTTATGGCATTTTATTGATTTGGGGTAATAATTCTTGGAACTTGCAATGAGATTAACATTAAAAATATATATATATCGAAGAAGTTTCAAATGTCATGACGAAGGAGACCAACAATTTCGAAAAAGGAAAACCTGACCAACAGAAGGTAAAATGTAAGATACCCGGAATTGGTAGAGTTTGAATATGCAATCATTTTTTCCTTTTTTTTTTTTTTACAAACACATAAAATTAAGAATAAATCTCTTTAACCCTTCTTCATATTTATCAAAATCTTAAATCCCTACTGATAGTGTAAAATATTATTGTGTACAAAATAATCTATCTCATAGTACAAAATATTTTATCAGTAATACTACACAGGTCCTTTGTATATAACTAACTTCATACAAAGTAATTTACAAAATATTATTGAATGAGTAAAAAAATGATAATTAAAGAAAAAATTATAATGAATGATATAGTAATTACTCATTGAATAAACCACAACACGTCAGTTTAAATAGAATTGGTTCTATATCAAAAATTATTCATATTTCATAGTGATTCAAACAATCCCGAGTTGAACTTAAATCTAAATATTTTGCTGGCATGTCTGCCTTTGAAATTTCTGCTTTAACCATCATTTCTCTATAGAGAATCGACAAATTCTACAAGGAACAAAAGCTAGCTATGATTTATGCTCTTTCATCATCTCTATCTTACTCCATGCTTATTCGTATTATTTTAGTACACATGTCCTCCACTATGAAATGTTCTTTGCAAAAAATGGAAAATGAAGGAACAATGTTCATGCATATAGGTTGCTTTATATATACATTCATGTGGATAAGTTTGAATTTGTCTTAGTGATTTATGTTTGCCACTCAAACCTTTTGATACTTGGCAAGAATGAAATAAGTATATCCTCCAAACCTTGATTAGAAAACATTATTAAGTTCTTTGATCTTCTGACTAAGGGAAAGAGTCTGGCCTCTATACACTCAAACTTGTTTTGATTGTAGTTTGGCATCTTAAGTTAAATTGCAACGTTTGATAATTATTCATCCTAAAAAAATTATCAAACTCAGGTTATATAAAGTTGTTTATATAAATTGTAGATGTAAATTTGTGCAAACCATAGTTCTAAATATAAAACCAAATTGAACAACTTTACTTATATAACAAAATTGTTTGGTTTCAAAAGATAGAATGTATAATTTTTTTTTTTTTTTTTTTTTTTTGGTTGNAATTTTTTTTTTTTTTTTTTTTTTTTGCTTGATGAACTGATTGGATTGTTACAAGTCGAACGAACAGGACGCACTTTTGATAAAAGGGATTTGTTATCATGGTATCTTATCGGGAATAACATTAACATCTTTGAATATTCAAAAGTTTTATATTCGAATGAAGCTTTCAAGAAATTGCTCGAGTTTAACCAAAGTTACTCTTTAAGATCGTATCGATTGATTGATAGGCTATTGATATTTTATTTTCCTCTCATCCTTTTTTATCTGTATTTTTTTTATTTTCATGTATTAGGTTATACAACTTGGTCGTACATCTAGTATTTTTATTTAGAATTCATTATTTGAAGATGATAAGAAATCAAGTTTTTTTACCTCTCACCGCTACAAGTGATTTTATTAGTAGAGTTACCTCCCAACATTTAACAAAAAAAGCTTCATAGTAGTATGACAAAAGCATCTCATAAGATGATCAACATGGGATTCTGGTGTTCAAGGGTGAAGAAGAGGTGCAATGAAGCTTGTGTTTACGAGGACAAGAAAAATATGAATAGAAGTACGCACTCATTGTAAGCACTATCATTGAGAATGTCATAGAGAAAGCCATGGTAAAGCTATATTAATTCATTGATCAAGTTGTCCGTTTGAATGGGAGGACACCAACTATGTAAAAGATTACTGAGGTCGGTTCACCATCATCACAAGGTTCAATTTCATCACCTCTGCAAACCAGTCAAGCACTACCAATAATAAGCTTCATAACCACTTAGCAACCAGAAAACTTCCAATACTTTGATGATAAATAATTTTGATTAACTTTTTTCTAATGTGTTTGAAGAGAATAATGTTCCCGAGCCTTCGAATTTGCCATATCTTCATGATATATAAAGTTCTGATTCCTAAAACATGTTCTTCTTCTCATCTATAACTTAGTGATTCGAAATAGGAAAGCCACTTTTGATCAAAATTATTAGAGTATATGTATATAGTCAAGTGCTTTCACCATTAACTCCTCCTCTGATATTGATTTTCTTTCTTCTTATCCATATTACTTACCATTTATCATCTTTTTTCTCTTCAGCCATCATTGTTACATCATTAACTTTATCAAGCAACTCGGTTGCTTTATTCCAAAAATACATTTTCTTGACAAGTAATCTCATGCATATCAACACAAGAAAATGAAACATTACACTTGTCCTCATTTGAAGCTTGACATTCAAAAGTCAGACTGTGATTTGATTCTTAATTATAACTATATAGACTACAAATAGAAAGAATTAAATCTTACAAGCCAAAGTTACGAGCCTAGCTGGGATATGCTAATTACTGTATACAACAAATAGCATTGTCAGCACTCATATGCAACTCCAACAACTTACAGTCATTACACAGTTTTTTTCATGTCAGTTTCCAAATTGCGTCAGCCCCAGATGAACCATTGATACATGTCAAGCATCAAACACCTCTAGCGGCTTCGCATGACGTCCCATTATTTTCTTCTTTAATTTTCACTTCCGTGAGAAGAATAAATAAATATATGATAAAATTAGTAATATTACTACACATTTATACTTTATTTCTTAAAATTTACTCGTTTAATAACATCATATTATCATCATGCTGTTAATTTTGATATTGGTAACCGATATATTTAAATTTATATATATATATATATATATATGATGACATAATAAAACTGCTTATTTAAGAAGATGATAAAAATTAAGGATTATTACAAATCCCATTTTTTAAATCCAGAAAAAATCATAGATATTTTAGAAATAATTTATTTTTTATTTACTCATCGATTCATATCACTTTCACCTCCCATAATATTTGTATCCCAATTCATGTCAGTTTGCTACAGCTTCAGATTGCAAGATTTGGGCACTTTTCCTTCTTGGCAAATCTTTCTCCATGACAACATCAATATCATCTTACTCCTATACATCACAATTATAATTATAGCTAAACTCATTTTTACTTGGTAGAATGAAAAAAAAATGTGTCGACCCAATTGAATTCTACATTGTTATTTGATAACATAAATATTTAGACATTCTTCTTTTCTAAGTTGATTTTTAAGGATGAATTCTATCAAAGTGTGTGCAACAAAGTACAAAAACTTTATGAATTGTTGGAATATTTAGGTATAAATTTGAAACTCTAATTACAAATGTATATTAAAATGATATGATGATTAAAAGAACAAAAATCTATTATTAAACAGCATGTTACTGTTACTGTTGCACGTCCGAATCCTAAATTTTTTCCTCCTGGATTTACCATAGAGCGGTTATTTACTTTGGGTTCTCACTCTTTCTTTCTCTATATAAACCGCTTGCTCTTGTTTCTTCCCCATCATATGTCATTTCCGTTTCCAAATATTGTCGTCTTGAGTAGTTTGGTTCTTCTAGGCACTTTCTCTGTTTCGAAGAAGATAAGATTTTGAAGGATTGAGGAGAAAAGATGCATATTGCACATTTCTTGTTCGGTATTTTTGGTGGGTATTCATCAAAAGTTTATTCTTTTGTCTTAGTTTCTTCATGTTCTTGTTGTGTTTTTAATTTATGTTTCTCTTTGTTTGATTTTCTTGCAGGAAATGCCACTGCTTTGTTTCTCTTCCTGGCTCCAACGTAAGAACCAAAATGTTCTTAGTATCTCTCGTTTGCATACACACAGAGACGTTTAACAAGGCACATATGAGAAACATATGTGAAAAGTACAGTTTTTGAATGGTTTTTGGTTTACAAAGTTTGAATCAAAACTGCAAATGGGTTCATGTTCAAGAAAGACATGAAACGGTTCCATGAATTTTTTTTTTTTTTTAATGTTGTACTTGAAACTTGAAATCAATTATCTTCGTAAAAATGGTTGTTATGAGATCAAAGATTTGGTGAGAATCCTTGAACATAATTCTCACCAAACCTTTGATCTTTTCTCGAAAGGGCAATCAAGAACAACATGAATTAAATGAACATTCGGGACAAGTAATTAGTCTTTCTTTCTTGCACAAGTCTATGATTTATAGTTCTTCTGAAATGCAATTCTGGAACAGGATCACATTCAAGAGGATCATCAGAAGCAAGTCCACGGAGCAGTTCTCTGGCATCCCTTACGTGATGACTATGCTCAACTGTCTCCTCTCCGCCTGGTGGGTTTCCCGTTTCTTCGACTGCTTTTTTTTATTTTTTTACTTTACTTTGTTACCCCTCCAATACAACCATTTTGAACCTTCAAATGATTGTATTCAAAAGATATTGAAGAGGGTATTCCTGTAAAGTTAAAGAAATATCATTTCACTGGCCAAGATTTGCTTTAGAAAACAAATTTATCCTTGTTTTGGTGTTGCTCACAATGTAATGCATGGTACCCTTGTTGGTTTGTTACTTACCTGTGTCAACATCTTTATTTGATTGTTCAAAATCCCTGCTAATCTGCTAAACTTTTAACTCTGTTTAGAAGAACATTTGATTGATATGTCTACCTTGAAATTTTGAGCAGGTATGGTCTTCCTTTTGTGTCTGAAGACAACCTTTTAGTATCAACAATTAATGGCACTGGGTCGGCAATCGAGTTAATATATGTGATAATCTTCCTACTCTTTGCTCCGAAGAAGGAGAAAGCAAAGATATTTGGGCTGTTTGTAACCATTCTCACAGTCTTTGCTACTGTAGCTTTGGTGTCCCTGTTAGCCCTGCATGGTAACACCAGGAAGCTCTTCTGCGGTTTTGCTGCTACAATTTTTTCCATTATCATGTATGCCTCACCTCTATCTGTCATGGTAAGATCAATCTACTTTTCATTCTATTAATTTACTGAAGTCCCTTTGTCTGTGATACAGCTTACAATAGGCTACAAAATTAAATTAATTTACAACTTTACATGTAAATATATTCTTTATTGATGACCAATGTATACATGATATGCAGAGGATGGTGATTAAGACAAGGAGCGTGGAGTACATGCCATTTTTTCTGTCTCTGTTTGTGTTCCTCTGTGGCACTTCCTGGTTTATTTTTGGTCTACTTGGCCGTGATCCTTTTGTGGCTGTAAGCAATTTTGTTTCTTTCCCCAAGTCCTGAGATGGAACAAGAGAAGGAAAACACTTTTTATTGTTAATATGTTACTTTGATGTTGTTGCAGGTGCCAAATGGTTTTGGGTCTGCGCTAGGCGCAGTGCAGCTCATCTTGTACTTCATCTACCACAAGAAAGGTGAACAAAATAAGCCCCAGGCGGCAAAGGGTTCCGTTGAGATGGGCGAAGGGAAAACGCAAGAAGAGAACAAAGCTATGGCCAATGGCTCTCAATTTGAGCAAGTTTAGATGTCGGCGTGCAACATTTGTACACTCGAACCACCGCCCCACACACTCATAACAGGCTTTTTCTCTAATTCCGCTTCTTGTGTGTTGTTTTGTAATCTTGTTTGTTCTTACTAATAAGAAAGCCAAATTAGATGATGAAAGTTAACTGAATCATGTGATGCTCTTTTGACCGGCTCAGACCAGACCACCAACTTTGTCCATTGTAGTGAATGCTTTGAAGTTCCATGTTCTCAAGAAACTTGTAAATTCTCTGAATTTTCTCTCTGTTACCAGATAAGTAAATTTGTACCTTATATATCTATCTTTCCCATTTGAAACTTATAGAAAGAGACCTAGTCCTTGTACAATCTTGAACGGTGGAAGACCACTTGCTGCTAATCTATTCAATTTGCTTGGCACATTCTGGGACAGACATGAACAACTGAGCATGGATTAATAGATATCTAATTTTAGGTAATACGGAAAGCAACTTGTTTATGAATCACAGCCGTATGATCTCTTCAATATCATAAATGGGTATGAGCATCCAGTAAATATGAATGAAGTTCGAAAATATTGTATGGTTACACAAATCTTTCATGTGCCTTTCCATAGTGAAATTTTTTGAAAAGGACCTAAATAATTAAGGTAATTGTATATGGTGGATTATGATGCAGCTATCATTGTCCAATGGGGACCTCAATGGACATAATGCCACTTACAATCAATTTTTTGCTAGCCAAAAATAAATTCTCTGATAGATATGGAAGCACAAATCATTATAGATTTATTCTCATGATACTTGCTATATGATTCAGCTCACACTCTATCTTTCTCCTCATCCAGTACCAAAAGAAAATTTTGTCTGCAATGAAGCTTAAATTCTGCTGATTCCAATGCAACACTCGCAACAAGTATGAACAAGCTTTTGTTGACGGAAGAGTTGTCTAACATTACATTTACATTTCAGGAGAAATGAACGGGAGATGATGAGTGAATGATCTCTAGTAGACCATAAGATTTATTGATCATAAGGTCACTTTTCATATCTAGAATTGGGTCAAGAAATTGGTTTCGGAATATAGAAGGCCCAAGTGAATCAAAAAAGTTGAGCCCTGCTAGTCATTTTGGGGCTCAAATTTGAGAATTAAAGTGGAGAATATGAAATGTGTAACGTAATTAATTTACTATGGGGGGTGATTATGAAATTTTAAGTTGAAAGCAAGTCCATAAAATAAAAAAAGCAATGGTTTACACATTTAAAGTAGGTTCTTCATTTGTAACTTTTATATATGTATATGTGTTTCACGTGCTAGAGCACATGCCACATACAATTACGAAGAGAAAAGAGGGCCATTACAACAGGCGCCCGCAAGCACGGTACAGTTGCATTACTAAAAGACAAAGACCAACACGCACACAGACAATCGAACCAAAGACAAACACAAAGAAGATAGATGACGATAGATCGGCGGCGGCATCAACAGAAAAGCCTCTTAAGCTAGGGCTGGAATTTTCACGTCGCTTCCACTTCCACTGCTACTGGCACCTTCTTTGGTGGGCTTTGGGGCTGCAGCAGCTTTTCCCTCCCCCGGTTGCACTGCCACTGCGGCCGCCTTCTCATTCTGAGTACTCTACAACACAATTTTCATGTAACAGATTGTGAATTATATGTCCATGTATACATCTTAAGGCGCTGTGAAAAAAGTAATTAATAAACAAGATCAGGAAAATGAAAAAGGTGCAGAGTGAACATCATCTTGAGTTCCCTTTGTTTAACTGTACAGAGGTCCAAAAGGGAGTGAAAAACTTTGGTGTTTATTATCAAAAAGGCATTCTCAAATTAAGGAAAAGATGTAAGATGCATCATGCATGGATGCCCTTTAGTTGTTTGAGAAGAATTTCGACCTTTGATAAGAAATAAACTTCAAGGATACATGAATAGTAATATAGCTAAATATACGTCACGAAATTATAAAAAGTTGGTATGAGCCCAGATTTGGAAGAGATCTAAACTGGTGCAAAACAAGTCATATTATTGGGCAAATTTCTGGTAAATTTGCAGCATTCTTGCCTAATTTTCATCCCAATTAACCAAATATGAACATTGGCCGCGAACACTTACTGCAGGGCTTTCCACCTCAATATTTCCCTGCATGTATGCCTTGAACGCTGCCTGTACGTGAACATAAATAGATAAAAATTTAATGAACAAAAAGACCATAAAATATGAAGTAAATATAGTGCTGAAGATTAAAAACAAAACAAAGAAATTTAGAAAGCAAGATATTTACGAAGGCAATTTCATAATCCCTTTTGGACATAGTTCGAGGCTCGGCCTCCAAAGAAGAATTGCGCTCAAGCTTAAAAGACTGCTGCCTTTCCATGATGCCACGAACACAAACTGTTATATATCTATGAGTACAATTTGCCTTGTTTTCGATGGAGAAAATGGTGTGCAAAGGCCTGTTTATATAGTGGCTTTGAGTGAAGAAAGAGTGTTAGAGAAAGGTGTTACGCCAAGACAGCAATGCAAGAACGTGGCAGCCATGGTGCTCTGCCTATGAGATTTTGCACATTTGGCAATAAAGCTTTGTCTTTGGCGTAACCGTCGTCGGCAGATGAGTTACTTCTTTTGGGTTTTGGCTTTGTTCAACTCTACCTACGGAAACCCAGATCACATCATCCACCATCACGCAGCTCTACCGTTTCTTTTCATGGTCTTGTTTGCAGTCTTTTAGAATGAAGAGTGGATGATTGCAGAATCATTTTGTAGCAAGACCACTGATTCACAGTGCAGCGCACAGGATTAGCCCTTATAGTTTCTCTCTTTGACGCAAACTAACCTGTTTTGCTTTGTATCTTAAATGTGGCAGCAGAACCTCGCTCACCAGGATACTTCCAACCTTTGTGCACGCCGTGCACGCATATGGTTTGCTGGCCTGGGTTTTCCATGTTCTCATTGATTCAATTTCGTTCGTAGAATCTTATTGTTGTGAAAACCGCTTTGAAAAAACTGGTAGCAGTGGCAACATTTATCTTTCTAATGAACTCTACCAAGGCATAAACACATCTACATGCTCCACAGTATTGCACCAGTTGGATTGTAGTTAATATCGCACCTAATGTGCCCTTATTAGTTTATGAAAGAAAGATGACTTAGATCAAACATTGTACAATACTAGCGAGTATATCCACCATTATATCTTGTGCTAATTGGCTTATCATTTTACATAAGTAATTATAGAAAGGAAATTATAATATTACTCTGCATGTCAAACTTTTCATTACTCTCCATTCATTTGGGATATGAGACTACCATGAATTATGGTACTAGAATGTAAGATACATTTTTTTGTCATTTCACAATAATGAAGACATTAATTCTAATGTAGATGACAAAGCTTTTCTTTATTAAACACGACAAAAATATCCGTTATGATATGAATTTCTTTATAAGATATAACAAAAGTACTCATTATGATGTAACTAAAAGAAGATATCTAAATCCGACAAAATACAACAAGTTAATTTTGTCGTTTCATAATAATGAAGGCATTGTATTTGATTAAGTAAAACAAAATCTTCTTTGTTAAAACACGACAAAGATATCTGTTATAACAAAATTTTCTTTACATAATATAATACGACAAAAATGTTCGTTATGATGAAATTTTTATGTAATATGACAAAAATATTCGTTAAGTAATTTTGTAATAATATTTGCAAATGGTCATTATAATGTTCATGTTAATTTAGGATAAATTTAATCAAACTAATTTATCAATATGTTTTCTAGAAATAATTCTCATATTACTGAATGAAAAACCAAATGTATTATCATGTCACAATGCTAGTCAACATATATTATTTCAAACACCTATTTCATGTTCCCTTGTTTTGCATTTCATTTGATCCATATATTTATTTTCCATTTCAATGTTTTAAATGATTTGATGAAGTTATCAATTTAATTAAGTTACATTTGAAGCTACAGTTTAATTAAATAGATGGCCTGCATNACATAGAGTATATATGGTTACACCGGTGGCACATTTATATCAGCCAATTTCATGAATAGTTCTGTCATGGATAATTGCTTAAAAGTTAACAAATAGGGCAACAAGAACCCTACAAAATATTTTTTATCTTCCACAGAACTGGAGTTCTCACTGAGCCTCTCATTAATCGTCGTCAAAATCTGCCCTGAAATCCCAATTTGACTTGACTGCACTTCCAACCGGTTCCAGACCCTAAATCATATAATTTAATTAGTTTTCTTACACATTTTTGGCCAAATTAAGTAATCTTTTGAAGAATAAATATATTTACGATAGGCATCCTCTTTGGTTTTGGTATTGATCACTTTGAGGGCTGCCTCCTGTAATGAATCAATTAATATTCTCANATCATTAATACTAGCTAGTAGATGGAAGAGCAATAATTAACCAACATATTTATAATATTTAAAGAATCAAAAAGACAATTAATTATGTTTTACAAACCCTTGCTGAGTTCATTTCCTCTTCGAATAAAGTTTTTTATTCAGTTTCGACTGAAGGTTGCCTCTCAGGTTTTGCAGCAGAAGATGGAGGTCTGTCCATTCTCGATGGATGCCCTTTCGCACTTACAGTTACAAAACAAGCACAGACAAGGGAAAAGATTGGAGACTCTTCTAATCAATTTCTGTTCTGTGTCTATATGATAGGTTTCAATGATGTACAGAGACTATCCAGTTGTTCTTTTGATTTGAGGAAGAAATCACATAGAAGAACATGAATGAGGCCCAGCTGTGCTTAACCATCAAATTAACCTAGCAGCGATGGTGGGAGAAGACAAAAAAATGTATACACATGGAACCAGAATATTTGTTCAATTATGACAATCGCTGGGGGCGAGTGTGTGCGTTTCAATTAGCACGAACTGTCACGACTGTGGCATACAGTGCCAGCTCCCATGCAACCCTTCTGGTGGAGATAATATAATGCGTCTATTATTTTCATGTCATCGGCTCTGAATTACATTCTTCGTATTTTTAATACATATCGGAATATGCGTTGATTGTAATATTTTAAAAAATATATTTTTTGACTTAAAAATAGTGAAAAAAAAATATATCAGAAAAATAAGATCACTCGTGCTGGTAAATGGTAATTAACTGGAATTTGTTCTCTTATTCTCTCCAAAATGTACTAATTAACACATTATCATGGTAGTGCTAGAGAGCAGGAGCCATGAAATTGCAGCTTCATAAAAGGTAAGAAAACCTAGAAACAAGCAAGGGCATTGCTAGCTAGTTAGAGCCTTGCTCATCAGTTCAATTTTAGATCCTTCAAAGTCTGCGCAACAATATCATATTCTTCATCACGTTTTGAGCTTGAACTTCTCTCTTCTGATCTCGCAGTGCCGCCCTTCATTAATCGCCATACAATATATACTTAGTTTAGATCACAATGAACGCAAACAAATTGATGTAATTTAATTAATTTCTCATGACAACAAATGAAGTCTTGCCCTAAATTATATACTTACACCCACTTCTTTGTTCCCCTGCATGAATGGTTGCACAGCTGCTTTTGCCTGCTTATATAAAGTCAATCAAATGATGTAAAATAAATAGACCAAAACTTTAAAAAAAAAAATGGTATATTAGTGTACCCTTTGTGAATTGATTTGTTCGATGGTAAGATTCTTTGATTCAGTTTGCTGGGGCAAATTCCTCTCAATCTGATCAGCTGCAGGCTGCTGGCCATGGTTTGCCATTGTTCTATTTGTGTACTACTAGCTAGTACGTGAATCAAGATAAAGTAAAGAGAGAAACTGAATGTGTATGTGCGTGTGTTGCACCCGTTCTTGGTTTCTGTAGACGATGGCTGAGACTCTTGAGAGAGAAAAAGAAATTAAGCTTTTTGGCTTTGCAGGGCCACAACGTTCATGCCATTAGGTTGCTTGATATTGGCAAAGGAACCGAGACAAAAATATATGCCATTTGGCAAGCTTAAACGCAACCGTTTCAACTTTAATGCTTGAACCAATGTGTCTCTATTCGGAAGTTCAGGTAAAGCAAATTAAAGAAGTTCGAATTTCTTTCCTTCGAATTTATATTATTGTTTTGCTTTTTGAGATGCCCTTGTTAAAGTGTTAAAGTGTGTGTATATACACGATTATATGATAATATTACAAGAGAATTCTGAGAACGATGAAATTAAGATGAAATTAAAAAGAATGATTTGAAAAATGATTAAACGTAAAAAAAATTTAAATGCATAATCACAATTTGAAACTTGATATTAATTTGTGGTTATAATATCTAAATTTTAAAAAATATGATTATTTTTCAAAAAAATCTCTCTAAAACTGATCATTTTAAAAAATTAATCCTGATATCAACATGTTAATTGAAGAATTATCTAAAATGTTTCTAGAATAATTATTATGAATTTTAGAACAAGAGCAAGCAACAATCTCCTTTTATATTTTAAAACGAAAATTCTGGGCTTAGGCCCATCCTGGAGCCGGAGCTTGACTTCAACAACTTACAAGGCCACAATCACAATGGGCCCCTGCTATTTCTACTTTTTGTGAAAAGCACTTTTATATCCTTTCTTTTGAAAATCACTTCAGTTTAGAATGACATCTTCTTCCAAGCCTTCGCAGGGCTGCCCATATTTAATAATTGCATATATCAATATCTCTTTAATATCATGATCACTTACGTTTTTGTATGATAAAATCGATTTTATTTAATAATGAGATAGTGTTTTGGTCTAATTTAAGACTAAATATGTTGTCAAAAACAAAAGAAAAAAGTGACTTAATTAGTCAAATTAATTAAGTTAGTCAATTAAAAATAAGGTAATTAAAAGTCGAGTCATTAAAAACCCATCATACTATATCAAATGATTAAAAATAAAAAAAATAAAAGAGCTTTTAACATTAAAAAAAAAAAATTTCACCTATAAGTAAATTGAAACAAACAAGTCTTCAGTCGATTTTAATATCTTATGGATTATTATAAAACCGTTTTATATCTTAGAAGAGAAATCTAAAATTGAGGCTTTTAGAAGAAGCACTTTTTGAGTTTTTATAAAATGGTAATTTAAAATTAATAAATCTTTTATATTTTAGTCAACCAATAACTTTTTAATAAAAGCTCTAATTTTAGAAACCCTACTCCACTAATATCTACTTCTAGAAGCTTCACTTGGAAAAGTCGAAACAAACAGGTCATTAATCTAAAGTCAAAATAACTTTCAAATCCTGAAACTAGAACTTCTTAAGTACAGGACCGCAGTCAGACCAAAATTTCAAACATTTTAATTAAATACGGTAAAAATAGAAAAAAAAAATATATTTTTGATGACTTCCTATTCCTACGAATTGTATTGTATACAGAAATGCATGTAGATGTCAGTAATATACGTAGATGACAAGATGTGGATGATGACCCACTGGAACACGAAAGTCATAAATTGGATTCTTATTCCAAAATTGGTAAGCCACAATTGTTTTAATTATTAATTATTTGGAATATTATCTATAATAGCTATTATTTTATTACACTCCTATGCAATTCACTTCCACTAATTACATAATATATTTTTCAATTCAATCTTTACTCTCTCTTTTTTTATTTTTAAGAATTTAATAATTATTTATTTACAATTTTTTTTTTTTAACTTTTGGGCATATGTAAGTGTCCAAAATGCTTGAAGCGATAAGAGAATAGAAACATGGGTCGGACTAAGCGTACCAGAATGTAAGAAACAGGGTTGACCATAGTCACTGCGGTAGAGTACATTGAAACTTGATGAGACGAGAGAGTGAAATTTACGAATGCAATTAGAGTTACTCCACATCAAATCTAACCTACCCGAACCAACCCTGTAACTGGTTTTTCAGTGTCTTCAACCTTACATTTCCTTGATACAGTTACGATCTTTGAGGTTTCTTATAAGTTATTATCATTATAAAATAACGGAACTCTTTGAGGTTTTTAATGAGAGTTTTTCTTATTCATCTATAATTCCCCAAAATAATAATAATAAAAGAATTTCGAATCATGACCGTTGAAGACATCTACATTGCATCACATCGTACAATCGTAGTCCTCTTTACATCCTAACACCTTGCCCTAATCACTACTAAAATATTACGCTTTATCTTCCCTGCATCGCGAGCCACACAAATAAACTAATCCCCAGTCACCACTCTGTGTTCTCCTCTCACCCTACACTCCACTTCCCAGCCCACAGATTTCGAGCAGAAACACACAAGACAAAAAGTAAGCCCATGCGAAGGTTGATTTGAAGGCTCCGTACCATAACACGGTAGATCAGAATGCAGTGGATTGGATCTCAAAACATATTATTTTAAGAGAGAGAATCTTCTTTTGAAGCACTTAAGGTCAGGTCCAACTGTCAGCTGCTGCGCTATCTGATATCAAGCTTTTAAACGGCCGTTATGCCTTTTACCTGAATAACGCAACGGTGGCCTTTCCGTCAAATTCCACGTAACACGTGACACAATATGTCACACACATGATACATCAAAACATGTCATGTCATCGGATATAATATCAAATTAATATAATATTAGGAAGAGATAGATATATAGATGGATATCTATGTAGCCATGCGATGTGTGTGTATGTATGTGAATGTGAACATATAATTTGATTTTTTTTTTAAGTGACAGGATGTTAAATATTGTATGTTCTTATTCGATTCAGTTTAGGGTTTCTTCCAGTCCAGCCTTACATGGCGTCACTTACGTTAAATTTGGGAAACTTTCTTATTTCACTTTTCTGTCCTCGTTTAATTCCCATATTATCCTTGCATTTATTTTGTTAATGATAAATCTTTTCTTATTTCCCTCTTTAAATCACAATCTAAAATTAATAATGTTTTCTTAATGCGAAGAATTACAAGACATTAATCTATCAAATAATTGAGATTATGGATGTTTTCAGAAGACAGTTTAGTTCTATTAAATTTATAAAATATGATATGGATGGTATAGAAATGACATTAGTAACACGCAATTCATATGATAAAAATAAAAATAGTTGACATGTCAATTATACCAAGAAAATCACATCAATTTGTATAGATTAAAGATAAAGTGAGTATTATTACGTTTTTGTACACTATCTCTAATTGCATATCAATATTTTTTGGTTAAAAGAGTTGTAATTAATACAATAAAGCTACGAGTTGGAGAAATCAAATGGAGGGGATCCGGAATTCCGTTGGATTATTCTGATTTTGGTTTTTGTCGGACGCCTTCGCCCCTTCCCTTTGCCTTTTGTTCACTGCCACACCGCCCTCTTGTCCCTCGACGTCTCATTATCACTAGCTCTGTCTGTGCTTTAGAATGTTCCTCCTCCTCTTCCCTATCCCCTATCCCCTCTGTAGTTTTTCTCTTTTCTAATATTCTTATCTTCCCTCGTTGCTTTTTATTTAATTATGTATTATATATATAATTTACATAAATAATTTATTTACTATATAGAGAAGGTGAGGAGACTCCAAATTAAACTATTCTGATTCGAAAATGAATAATTATCATTAACCACCCATACGTTTTTCTTTTTATTCATTTATATTTAACTTTTACTATTTTTATCTTCTTTTATTCTTAAATTTTGAAAAAATCTCTTCTCAAGTCCTTCAATTAAAAATTCTAGTAGTTAATATCTATTAACTTCTATATTTCAATAAATTTATCATTTTACCCCTACTAACATATATAAAAAATAACTAATTTTTTAAAAACAATATTAAATTAAATGACCAAAATACATTTGAAATAAATACCAATATATGTTAATATTATCTATAAAAAGTAATTTTAATATGTGTTAAAAGTAATTTGGTCATTTAATTTAATATTATCCTTTGAAAATTAAGTCATTTTTTATATATATTAGTAAAGGTAAAATAATAAATTTATTAGAATATGAAGATTAATAGATGTTAACTAACATAATTTTTAACTGGAGGACTTTAAAAGATATATTTTTAAAACTAAAAGATGAGAGAAGATAAAAAGGGTAAAAGTTTCATATGAGTGTAAAAAAAGGTAGGGGTGGTCAATGATAACTACTCATTCGAAAATGTTTGTTTGATTGAATTATTTAAGGGATACTTTAAAAAATGATCAAAATTAGTAGAGGCAAAATAGTTATTTTTTCGAAAAATTTAAATTTCTAACTACATTTGACATAATACATTTTTTTTTTGTTGACAGTTTATTAAGTTTGACAACTCATTCCTAGATCTCAAACTATTAATCTTTAACGCTCGATAGTAAAAATAAATAAATAAATNTTATAACGATTAAATCTTTTTAGTTTGCGGTCACTCTTTCGCCCCTTTAATTTTGTCATCTTTAATAAAAAGTTCTCATTATTTAATTTGATTGAATTTTACTTTATCTCAACTTTTATGTTTCTTTAAAAATTAAGAAAAAAACACATGCTCTATACATATTAAATTTGTTATCGTAATAATCTTTGTAACTACTTTTAAGAATATTCGAGTCAAATGTATTTTAGAAATTAAAAAAAAAAAATTAAAGATATCTAACTACTCCTTTAGAGATATCATTCTATTATCCACTCAAAACATTAAATCAAGTATAATTTCAACTTTAAAAATTATTTCAAATTTTTTCTTTTAAAAAAATTAAGGTTATAAGAGAATTCTCTTTGATCAATTCATATTCAAACTTCAAAGTCATTGCAAAATTGACCTGTGTTAAAATCTTGGTTGACTGAAGCTGCTGCCGCTGGACTTTGATCGCATCTTCTGTCAGAGTCCGACGAAGCTATTTACACTGGAAAAAATATTTAATATTTATTTTTTAATAAAGAATTACGTTCTTGCGTACAAATAACCCTATTAATTATGTAGTTTATTTTTAAGAAAAAAGAAAGATTTAAAATGGGAAATTAATGATAGCCTTCATGTATGTTTAATAGTGGCCGACCTTATAGTTATAAATGAGTTGGCTTACAGTGAGATTGGCCTGCGCATGATCTGTAGGACTTCATTGTGCACCCTATCCCCATTTATATAAGTATTTAGGAAAATAACATGCACCTCTCCTCAAGTTCCATAAAATTACACTGGCTCCCATCAACTTTTATATCTAAATTAAAAGTAATTCTATATATACAACAAAATTTTATAACAAATTTCATACGAACTCGATGTAACATATATATTGAATAGTAAAAATTTATAACAAATAAAAAAATTACGATAGTCATAGTACATCGTATTTATTAAGTAACTATCAGGTTCCTTCATGTGAAATATGTACCTAATTTTAAGGTCTAACAAATTTATAAGATCGAACAAAAAAATCAGGACTTAATTTATAGAGTGACATAATTTTATCAAAAGAAATTGAGATCGATGGAATTTGAGCTTAAAATTTTTAATTTTGATACCATGTTGTAACCACATAATCTAAAAAATTAAGCTATTAAGTGTGGATCCGATATTAATATATGAGTTTAATAAGGTTATATGAGAATTAAGTATATTATTTTAAATTAAACTCCTATATTTCAAGTTAATTATAATTTAAGAAGATAAATTTGTTATAATTATTAATATGTACCAATAAATCATTAATTGTACAAAATAACATAAATAAATGACCATGCATAAGTATTTATTTACAAACCAACCACAAATTGCACTCCAAAAGTTAAGTTTGTTCTTTTTGTCATAAAGATA